>QEYB01001281.1:0-20340 GCA_017562135.1 Dipylidium caninum
CGAGTTTGAGTTTAATGGCAGATGGACTCGAATAAATACCATGCTGGGAAATCTCAACCGCGCAGGTTCAAATCCTAGCTCCGATAGACGTTAGACTGAGAGAGTTCGAATTTGACTTTTTCTCGAGTCTCAACACTGTAAGCATTCGACCAGTTACCCTCTAGTCACCACTGAATTAGACGCACTATTGAAAATGGCCGCGGGTAGCAGATCGCACCCAACACGGGTAACCATGCACCGTGTCTCTCACAATCTATTCATTTATCTAAAAGTCACTTCCTAGAATCGTCACTTGTGTGTTCTGTCAAGGCGCTCGTTGGTGCCAACCCAGACTGGAAGCAGACCGTAGTACAGAGACTCTCTTATAAAGGTCCCGCAATGCACGCCGTTCGATCGTCGCAGATGATTCATCGCAGACGCTCGCACAAGGGACCATGATGCTGATCGTCTCCGCGGTCTGATAAAAACATGAGGCCTCCTGCTCACCACCCGGTTGAGAAACCTGATCGCACCACTGTCGCGAGCAGGACTTGAACTCGTGCGTACAGGTCGAGAATCCAAATGGATTTCTCTAGTTGCAGTCTCGCCTTTCAACCACCTCCGGGCCACTGGCTGCGTTAACGACAGGGCGTGGAGTATATCGTCGGTCGCTGCGCGCTCCTTCTCCAAGATGACGGTAAGCACGGAGGGGCGGGCCATGCGTCCAGTTAGAGGAGAGAACCAATATCACAGGCAGTTCGCGCAGAAGAGCCAACCGTTATACACAAGACGTACGCCAATTAGCTCACTTAGCTTGCTTCAACATAACAACTCATCTTGGACAACCTCTATTAATGTTGTGTGGTCGGTAAGGTAGAGTGAGCCGAATAGCTGCGCACGCGGTGCCATGGCGTGTGGGAGGTCTCGGGCCGAACGTGACCGTCCCGCTCGCTCACGAGCACGCTTGCGCACTGTGATAGCTCAGGTGGAGGAGCGGTTAGACTGAAGATCTAGAATGTTCCCCGGTTCGGATCCCGGTCGCGGCACAGTTCGGCCGCCCCTTAGTTTCTCCTCGCCTGCCTCTCCCTTCCCTCTGTCGCCAACTTACTCACCACATCGTCGCAGCTAATTCTGACCTCTTCTCGCCTTGTCTTCGTGCTTTGTTGTTTCCTCTTCTTGACTTACTCTCATTGTGAAAGTGGCGTTTATCCTTTTTCTTTCGCCCCTTTTCCTTCACGGCCTCTTTATTAGTCCTTTGTTTTTACCCTTTGTTTCGGTATATATCATTCCAGAACCTTCTTGGGGATGTGCTTGTTGATACATCTATTGCTCTCGGCCCTTTGCTATCCTTTATCTGCTGACGTATTTAAAAACCATTACACCGTCTAGATATCTTCATACCGTTGTAATCTAGGCTATTTTGAAATTGCCGTTCCATTACAGAAGATGTTGCAATTAATTGTCTAATCGGACTTCGAAACAGCACATTTTGGCACGATTGCATGGGACCACTTTTGAGCACCGCGCATCTGGTCCGGGTCACAGGAGCCACCCCTATCTGCTGCTTGCAACCCTCGCAGCATTTGCAGATCTTCAGGTTCCGCAGCATCCGGTTCGTTCGCAGCTGACGAACTTCCCGCCATCCTCGTGTCAAGGCCAAAGCTTTGATGAATAGGCTACCGCGCACACGCCTATTTATATGAACGACGGCCCGGTGTGTCGCGCTCATTTGCAAGCTCTTTCACATGTAAAATAGTCGGCCTCGAGGCAATTTCACATGCCAGGTCCAGTCTATCGCAGTTAATTGGACACAATATGCTGTGTCCTGCTTTGGCCTCGGCTACCACTGGTTAAAGCAAGAATAAATTACCTGACGTGTCCCTTCCGCCAGCCACACCTCATGCACGAATCACGTTGACCCCTGATTCATGAACCTTACTGTGTATGCCCGAAGACTCTGTACTTTCTGTTATTATTACAAAGAGGGTCTCTGAAAAATTTGTTATACTCACAGCAGTTTATCAACACTCAGGCTAGTGCGCACAGGAATGGTAATTGAAGTGGGCACAAAAAACAGGCTTGCATCAACTCGCATCGGTGATTCATTTATGCCCTCTTCACATGTCATGAGGCCACGCACTTCGAGTACAAGTTTAATCGGAGGAGAGCAAGCTGAATTAGTCTTAGTTCTCTTCCTGTTATTCGACAGATTTGGCCAAAATAACCTGCTTAGGCCGCGGTTGGCGAACACACCCATATCGAGAGTTAATTTTTCGTTAGAATTAATACGAAAGTAATTTTGAATAGATCTGATATCGGTCCAAGTAGTGCCTTTGTTCAGGTAACGGAAACTCTTGTCAAACCAACATAGCATAGGAGGGCGAATGGTGCGTACTAGCTTTCGAAAGGGGGGAGTTCTTCTGTTTGAAAAATTGCTTTAGGACTACTATGGCCTATGATTCTGTAAACTCCGAGTTAACCCGCCAATTGAAATAGACAATTTGTCAATGGTCATGTTATTAATTATATTGGTCCAATCAAGATAGTGAGAAACAGGCGTCATTTAATAACGGCTGTGTAACGGACTCTCCCCTCTACTCACCATTTCTTGATTTGAATTTTGAGACAGCTTTATGCCTTTGCCGACCTTGCCCTCTACGAAATTGGCTAAACGGGCAGGTCTTAATCATGGGGGGACAGGAGAGCTAGAAAGGTTTATTTCCTTAATTTTACGGTGACGTAAGATTACGGTGCTGGCTTTTAGGACATTCGATTTACTCAACACGCACATATTGCGGGATCTCCACAGCAGAAGTAGCTCGTGACTGTAGTGACCTTAGGCTGACACAGCATATTAGTGTTTGATGGGGCTGACCGGACCGAAAAACGAAACCCGAACGACCGACCGTGACCGACGGCGACCGAACGACCCACCGACCCTACCGACCGGCACGACGAATCAAAGTCAGGTTATCGCGGGACATGGTCGTAAGGCTCAGGAACGGTAACTTCATTTTGGGGTTGATTTAGTCTGAATGTACACTCATATGCCAACCTCGCGATGCTATTGCACCTTAACATTGAGACGCTGACGACGACGTCGCCGATGTCTCTCGCATCTAGACGATGGCAACGAGTGTGAGCCACCAGCCCATGACAGAGTTTTGAGGTTTGTGGTCTCCCTACGGAAGGGTGGTAAAAAGTAATCCGCGACGCAGGTGAGATTCGAAACTCACGCGGGGAAACCCCAATGGATTAGCAGTCCATCGCCTTAACCACTCGGCCACCGCGTCCCGGCGGCGTTCTGTCCTCCCTCACCACCTCTCTCTATCAGCACTGGCGGCGCAGTCTCCGTTCACTGCTGCCGCCTACAACATGCATTCTACGCCGCTGGACGATTACAAATTGCACTTCTGATTATTTCTGCTGCTGAAAGCTGCCTGGAACTCCCATATTATGTGTGTTGATGAGCGTGGGTTACCGAGGCATTGCCTGCTGCCAGGTGCTCTGAACTTTGACACTTGTCGAGATGCATACACACCGGGTGGCGTGTGATGAGGTGCCACCATCTTGCCTCCTCGGTGGATTCGAGGGTGAAAGTGATGAAAGTGGACTCGCAAGTGCGCCGTGCACAGCGTCACGATGGCCGAGTGGTTAAGGCGATGGACTTGAAATCCATTGGGATCTCCCGCGCAGGTTCAAAATCCTGCTCGTGACGTTCGAGACATTGAGACTTTGTTTGCCGCGCGCGGCGTAGTGTGAGGTAGTGTTGCGCCGCTCTCCACAGAGGCGTCACGATGGCCGAGTGGTTAAGGCGATGGACTCGAAATCCATTGGGATCTCCCGCGCAGGTTCAATATCCTGCTCGTGACGACTGAGTCGACTTTTCGCCAACCCTCCGTTCATCGTCCACCTGAAATAGACCTGAATGCCCGGGTGCAGCCTCGCACCCACACCCGTGTGTCCACACTTCGGCGTCGTTGGCCAGGGCCGTAGTAGGCTAGGCCACAGTCGCGTGTGCGCAGTGAACAGGCTGCAGGACAGTGTCGGGGTGAAAAGGGCCGCAGCCGGGGACCGATCGGCACCGTCGCGAGCAGGATTTGAACCTGCGCGGAGATCCCAAATGGATTTCTAGTCCATCGCCTTAACCAACTCGGCATCGCGAACGCGGGCGTGGGTCGTCGTCCTGCGGCTCTTCTCAGTGACGGTGCGGAGGGGCGGCCATGCGTCCCAGTTAGGGGCAAACACAGGCAGTCGCAAGGCTGATCCGCCAATACGCCAATTAGACTATGTACTACTGCGGGTGTAGGTTGACAGCGCCGCGGCCTGCGTGTGGGGGTCTGGGCGCGTGCCGCCCGCTCGCTCGCCGCGCCGTGATAGCTCAGTTGGGAGAGCGTTAGACTGAAGATCTAAATGTCCCCGGTTCGATCCCGGGTCGCGGCACATTCGTCCGCCCCTTTTCTCTCGCCGCCCTCTCCCTGTCTCTGCGCCCAACTTACTCATCCACATGTCAGCTAATTTGACCCTCTTCTCGCCTTGTCTTCGTGCTTGTTTTCTTCTTCTTGACTTTACTCCTCATGTGAAATGATTTCCTTTTTCTTCCCCCTCCCTTCTCTCCTTCACGGCTCTTTATTAGTCCTTTGTTTACCCTTTTTCGGATATCATTCCATTACCTTCTTGGGGATGTTTGTATACTGCTCTCCCTTTGCTTCCTTTATCTGCTTTTAAAAACCATTAGCACCGTCTAATATTCATCTTTATTGCATTTTGAATTCGTCCATTACATGATAGATGTTTGCATTAATTTAATCGGACTTTCGAACAGCACTTTTGGCACGATTTGCATGGACACTTTGAGCAGCCGCATTGTCCGGGCTCACAGGAGCAACCCTTCTTGCTCTTGCAACCTCGCAGCATTTGCAGACTTCAGGTTCGCAGCATCCGTTCTCGCAGCACGACTTTCCCGGCCATCCTCGTGTCAAAGCCAAAGCTTGTGATGCTACAGGTCCACGCCTATTTATAGAACGACGGCCGGTTTCCCATTGCAAGGCTCTTTTCACATGTAAATACGGCCTCGAGGCTTTCACATGCCAGGTCCAGTCTACGCAGTTAATTGGACACAATGCTGTGTTCCTGCTTGGCCCTCCGGCTACCACTGGTTAAAGCATAATTTACTGACGTGTCCCTCTCGCCCAGCACTCATGCACGAATCACGTGACCCTGATTATCTTACTGTATGCCAAACTCCTGTACTTTTATTATTATAAGGGTCTCTGAAAAATTTGTTTACTCAGAGTTTACACTCGGCTAGGCGCACAGGTAAATGGAATTGAGTGGGCACAAAACAGGCTTTGCATCAACTCGCATCGGTGATCATTTATCCCTCTTCACATGTCATGAGGCCACGACTTCGTAGTACAAGTTTAATCGAGAGCAGCTGATAGTCTGCTCTTGTATTCACAGATTGGCCAAATACCTGCTTAGGGTGGAACACACCCATATCGCGAGAGTTAATTTTCGTTAGAATACGAAGTAATTTTGAATAATCTGATATCGGTTCCAAGTAGTGCCTTTCAGGTAACGGAAACTCTTGTCAACAGCATAGAGGGCGAAATGGTGCGTACTTCGAAAGGGGGGAGTTTTCTCTGTTTGAAAATTTGCCTTGTGGCCTACTGATTGTACTCCGAGTTACCCGGCAATTGCAATAACAATTGTCAATGTCATTGTTATTAATTATATTGTCCAAATCAGATAGTGAGAAACAGCGTCATTTATAACGCTGGTAACACTCCCCTCTACTCACCATTTCTTGATTGGAATTTTGAGAACAAACTTTATGCCTTTGCCACGCCTCTACGAAATGCCTACGGGCAGGTCTTAATCATGGGGGACAGAGAGCTAGAAAGGTTTATTTCCTTAATTTTACGGTGACGTAAGATTACGGTGCTGCTTTAGGCTATTATTCCATTGCGGACTCTCCACAGCAGATAGCTCTGACTGTAGTGACCGTTCAACATTTGAGTTCTGATCTGAGGAAGCATGACTCCTGTTAAGCCTAGCATTTAAAACCCCTTTTTTTATCATAGCCTTGCTTGGATGTAAACCTCGGTTTTAGGAACGGCAGGAGTGAGAGCACGCGTCACTGACGCCTGTGATCGGTGTCAAATCTAACGCGTGACTGAATGTGAAATCATGAAAATTTTGTTGGAATGTTCTCATGATGCTGGTTATTCCCACGTGGGTAGTCGAGCCATTAAAAATCCTAAAGTACTTTTTAATTTCTTTCCTCACTCTGTTGCCGTAAAATTGACGGTAGCGAACGCACTCGTGGGGTTCCTCGTGTCTTTGCATTATTCGTCGCCTGCGGCAATAACCGTGCTTTTTTAGTTAGCGAAAATGTGGGACTCCAAGAGCTTTAAACTATTTAACATGTTCAGGACTTGGTAAACTAAATGACTTCACGCTTTAATGATCCACGGTAGCCCCGAGAGATCAGTAGTGGCATACTAACAAATCTCTGTCACTATCAGCCTTGCCTTACATGACAAATTAACGGAAAGAGATTCGATTTCTCATCTAGAAGTTCGTCGCCTCCACAGATATTCACACTCTGCGAAATGAGCCGCACGAAAACACTAAAGTCAGCTTTTTCGTAGGGAAAGAGCGCTTTCTCGTGTACTCACCATTCCGACATCGCCAAAATGTGGAATTATAACGCCAGATGCTACTAACTTGGATAAGGATGAATGTAGTAGAGTTACTGTTAATTTACTCTACCGTTGAGAAGTATAAAATTCAAAACAACAGCCTTGCATTTTCCGCATAATCCGATAAAAAGGGTAGGAATTTAGGGGGTTTTCGAATGTAATTAACAAAATTCCTGCTCATTTCTTTCCTAATAAAACGTGATGACGTTGTTCCATAGCAGATCCATTGCTCATGAGTTTGAAGTCATTTTAAAAATTTAGGATGTGATAAGAGCCAAGTATTTTGGATGGTGTATGGTTAGTGGAGGCGCCTCTGACGACTTGACGAGCAGCGAAGATGGAAGTGAATCACATCCCAACCTCACTTCGCATTGAATTGCTAATCAACCTTGTAGCGAAACTTCGCAGTTTTATTCTTTAAACTTAAGGGACAGATTATTAGAGTTGGCGTTGGTAACTAATTATCCGCGTTTATTAATGCTACACGACGAAGTGGACCCACACAAACTAGAGAAGGTCGGGCCGAGACTCTAAACCTGAGGGCAACTGTAATGGACATCGATGGCTTGGGTATCATTTACTGTTGTTTATTCGGAGTCTGGTATCCAGTCAAACATCTACATGGCATGCACTGATAAGCTTCGTTTTACACTTTTCCTTTATACATTCGAGCAGCACAAACATCCCCACATGCTAAACGTTCACATTAAACTCATAAACTCCAGCTGTGAAACAAATTATCTACTTCTGCATATTAGGGACGAAAAATAGCGTGAACAATTACGTAAGTTTTCTTTCTGTATCTATATCAAGGGAAGGGCCCCATTTATCTCCTTTACTTTATCGTTTACCGCGCCAAACAACTTGGACCCGGGATGGACAAAGTACCAATTTATTCTACGATCAATGCAAATGCTGCGCTCGTAGTGCTCAGCCTCATAATCTCCTCGACATCGTCGGTTTGGAGGAAGAGAATGTCAAATAAAGTGCAAGATCAACATGGCTTTTAAACAAAGAGGCTGGCAAAAATCGTGTACTTTTTTTTCTAAAGTCTTATGCCACCGTTACAAGGAAATGCAAGTCCGGAAACAGATAAAGCATCAGTATTCACGATTCCCTTGTATGCATTATGCCCAATACCCAAGACCGATAACGAAGTAGTGGGTATTCGGCACCAGCAATTTGCTGTATGCGAGCAAAAGGGTGGCAACAAGCGATTCCGAGGGTAAGTTCAAATGTGAGATGTTACCGTTTCAAACAGCCAACAATTATATTGCATGTACATAAAGCCGAGAATGGAGGAGCTCAAAACAACTTATGTCAATCCTTTGACCAAGTATGGCCCCTTCTTTCGTATTCTTAGATATGTATGTGTGAGTAAAAATTGAAGAAGTTAAACTCAACAGAGCAGTTGTTGGGTTTTAACACTTTCCTCAGTGCTGAAAGGACTTGGATTAGGTGAAATAATCAAAATGCTTTTAGAATGGGTAATGCCCATACACATGTAAATGTGTACATATACACAAATTCACTCAATAAGCGTTGCTCGTAAAACTGAATGTGCAGCACGCTGTTTCCTCCCCACCAAATGGAAGGAATGCTGTTAAACAAGAGGTTCAAGGTTCTGTCGCATTGGTTTTATGAACGCTTTAATAAAAGTGGATGCAAAAAAGCATATCCAATGATATCAAGTTCTCAAGAAACCAGTGACGGGGAAAGAAACTTCACTAGAAGTAAAAATAATTTTATAACCAGAGAATAAACCAACTGTTAATTTATTTTAAGTAGCAGCAATTAATCGGCATAGCAAAATGTGAGAAAATATATATTTGAGCCTCAACTATCCCTATGCCAGCAAGCAACATCAGCTCATCTGTAATTTGGAGGGGTTAAATGGCACAGGAAGGCTTACCATCTACATAGTCATGAATTAGCTACTTGCTACCGTAAACGAAACTAGAATCCTCTGGGTGTAATGCCAAATTACCTTAAGATAACGAGGATTGCGGACAGTGTGTGAAGGCCCGCCACCTCAACTTTTGGAGGCTAATAGGTAACCGCTGGTGACACGCGTTAAAACAACTCATTGACAGAGGTAGCGGGTGTGAGCAATGCATTTTGAAATGTCGAATAATATGTGTGAGCAGTTTTGTGTTGTAAAAGACATAAAAAGTGTTCCCATTGTTGAAGATGACATGGAAGGCATTTGAGACGGGATTAACAGTTTCTGGTGAAGACGTCAATTGGCTAGTTATTGCTGAACAAGAGTACGAACTTTCGCCCCACTTTGACGACCACATAAACCAAATTGGAAAAATGAGGTAGTCCACTCCCTTCGAGTGCATCATGCGATTGTGGTTGGAAAGTGGGGACGCGTTATAACTGATGGGGATTCCATAGGATTTAGGTAATCAAAATAGGATGTACCATTAGAATAGGGCAATAAAGTAGCTACTCGTTCAACATTTACGCTTGTCATGGTTAAAACAAAAGCTAAATACGACTGATGTTGTGAAGGCGTCTCAAAATAACCCTTCTCATCAAAATTCTTTCACTATTGTCAGAGGAAACGAATTAGGTTTACAGATATGGCACCCGAAACTTTATATGCATTATGCATTTTTTGGTATTTGACGGAAAACAATTGCGTGTTTGGAGGCGAATGACAAATGCTTACTGTCTCCGAAATGTAGGTTTGAGAAGTCCCCTTTTTGTCATGTGATTCAAACACTGGAAATAAGCCATAGCGTCAGAGGGCTTCTATCGTTGATGCTTTCCCGACTTATTGAGAGATCATACCAACGGAAAAGGAGGAAAAGATGTTCACCCAAATTACCTCAAATAATACAAGAAGCACGCAAAAAGTCACAGTTGGTATCGAAGGGCGTATGGTGCCTTTTGAGACTTACTTCGTTCACAGAAAAATATGTACTAAGAGAGCAAGTCGGGAGGTGAAGCTAGTGCACTATGGCCAGGACATGTGAAAAGACTTTCTACTTTCAACGAAGGCAAAAAATTACCCCTGGTAGACTGGGCCCAACTGCTATGCACCGTATGCAATTGGAGTAACGCTGTTTGTGGATATCACGCCAAAAATTCGCGCAGGGTTGTTGCAAAAACCTTATCCATTGTTAATGACCTGGTGTGGAATACTCGCGACCCCCTGCTATAAGTAAATGTATGCTGAAAAAAGCAGGAAACAAGTCACGTGAAACTCAAACGTCCTCAAACACGAATAGAAGAGTAGAATTTCGCACAAACACATACACCCCCACGCTTAAGCAGCACGAAGTAATCCAGTGAGGAAGAAGTTTCTTCACCCGCTTTACTCGTTTTTGGTGACTTCAATCACCTATCCATATGCTTGTATACATCGTAAAACTGATCAGAGGCCTCTGTGAGAAGGAGAAAAGCCAATTCATAAAGGCAATTTCACCGCAAATAGTTCTAGAGAAATGGGGCGATCAGTAGTCATATTGACAAGCTGCAAAGAAGAAAAATCCCGAGTTAAATCTCATCAAGGCTTTAATTGAAATCAGTAAAACCGAATTTTGACTGAGTAACGTACCAACTTAACTCTCACAAAGGCTTTTTAAAAGAAGTAAGGCTTTAATTTTTACTGAGTAAACGTGCCATGGCTAATACAAAGCCAAAGTTTTTAAGGGCGACTGAGCAAGTCACACTGGGGAAGACGGAATGCAATGAGCAACTTTAAAGCGCATTCCGGCAGATTTCGCTTCTTTACCTAACAGGACACGCTTAAAAAGCAACAGGGTCGCTTCATAATCCGACATTACTACAAGATAAGTAGCCTGGAAAGCAGAGCCAAGGTGCTTCTATCGGGCGCTATTACGCGCATTAAACTTACAGATCAAGAAGACATGTCGAATCACATCACTGAAGCAGCGTCTGCTTCGATTGTGCACCGCCATACGTGAGTTAATGGCACCACACACGCAGCGTACTGACAGAACTTGTCTGTAGAATTCGATACCCCCTAAAGTAATGGCGACGAGCCTATGTATTGCGAAGGCAACTTAAAAAATCTGGTGGATATAAGTTCGAAATGTAGGCACTGTTTGAGTACAGTGGCTATGTAAAAGAATATTTGTTTGGCGAATCAATGTAGACTGTAGAAAACAACCGGTCAACAAGTTTCTGCACAACGTTAATGTTACTCTGATGATAAAAGGTATCGCAACACTGAATATTAAAAACTGATTTTTATCCCCCGAATCGGTCCAGAACCTCCTCTTACACTCGAACTAAGTAATAATTTTGAACAGCGAAGAAGGACTAGCATGGCATCCAGAACCTAGTTTTGGAAATTATTCACATGAGAAATAGATTGTTGGCTTGGACCTTAACAATTCCGACAACAAGAAGGAATAGTTTAATTTTAATTACTTACCCACTCCAAATTTATAGACCAAAATCATGATAAGGAAATACCAGTCAGACCAAAGTGAAGTTATTACCAGCACCATCGGTCACAACAAAAGGATGCAAAAGTAGAGCCAAAACAAAGCTTACACGCACATAAAGTTTGGCTCAGCATAACATTCTCTCTCTCAGCTGGAGCAATGGCGTCGCTACGTCGAGCCCATATTAATAAGTGGTTCGCACTGGACCATTAACTAACCAAGGTATTGGCGCATCGCAACCATTTCGCGTCTTTCCCGAAGAATATGGGTAAAATCCCTCACCTCCTTGAGTTATTACATATTTTGATTAATACGAGTGATACGAAAGCATTTGATGCAATTACGCAGCAAGTAGGCCGATTGACAGAAGCTTCCATGCAAATACCGGTACGTCAATTGTTATTTTTGTTACACATTTAACACGTTGTTAAGAAAAATGATATAAGGAAGACAAAAAGTACGTAACTACTACGGTTATTATAGTCCTAAAAAAATTGAGTAATGAACGAAGTTAGGTAGGGTGTATATTGGAGGCAAAAACCAGAGTAACAAATAAACAAAGGACTCTCTTTAACAGTTTCATTTTCTTATGCGTGCAAGACAGAGTAATACCAGATGTACAAGCGATGACAATTACAGCAATAGATACATAATATTTAGCACGAAATAGAGGAAGATAAGGGGAGACCACAAAAGACTAGATCACAGACAAACCGTATTACAAGTAGATGCACAAAACATTCAACGAATTGCTTCGAGCCGTGCACGCATCTCTTCAAGGTCGTCCACATCGTCTGTATTGGCGGCAGCGGCAGGGCACTTGGGCTCCAGCAGGCAGGGTGTCCGTAACAGCTTCCGGAGCCTTGCCCATTGCCCCGTTGGTCAATTTCGAAGAGTATTTTGTCCACCTCAGCCTGAGCATCTCCTCCATATCTTCAGGTTGTTCAAGGGCGGAGTCTAGCGACTCATCAACCATCTCGTTCATCAAACCCAACTTCATCATTCTCCTTTGACAGGTTACGCATTGTAGCTTGGATCTCTGGAAGCTAAAATAATTTGCTTATTCTCGAAACTATCTGTAAACAGATGATAAAAGACACGAACTATACAAGAGTTACAAGAGATAGCTACGAAAGTATGCCATGATGAATGATAAAAGTATACAAATAATATGAATATATACAAAAGAATCAGAGAGAAGACGGAAGAATGACTCAGGTAAAATGAACAAACCAGAGAATTATAATGCAAAACCACTAGCCTAAAGAGTCTTGACCACATCCACAAATCCTAAACAAATGACTACTTCGCAAAATTATTAATAGAGAAAAGTAAAAAAGCCACCAAATACATACAACTAGGAACATATGGGACAGAGAGCAACAAACTACTTTGAGGTACCCGAGGAAATGTTAGCGCATGAAGGCAAAAATGTTGAAAAACATCTGCGTACGAGACTTACAAATTAACAGCAGATAAACTGTAACATAACGTGTTCGGCCGATCAGAGCTGAATTAAAATGGACAATGAATAGAATAAAAATTAATCCTTAACACAATAAAAAGGTGAAGAAAGATTGATAAAGTTGCGAGAAAAAAGAAAATACACAAAAGCAGGGCATAATCAATTATTTGACTTCGGAAATTAAAAATAAACTAAACAATCGGAATAAACCTACTTTAACCAGCTTCGACATTGTTTGTATTACGGCAGTGCTTTGAGTGAGGGCACTGGACATTTTTGCCATCGCAACCTGATTTTCCAGCTCCATTACTACGAGTTAATTTGAGCTTTAGCTTGATAGAGCCTATTCACGGATTTTCGAGACGCCGCAATTTCTTTGGCAAGAATCTTGGCGGCGTCTATATTCCCAGACTTGGCGTACTTTTTGACTTCAGCTTCGCATTTGCTTCGACTTTTTGCTGGATGGCTATGATGTCGCGATCCAACTTCCGCTGTTCACGACGCAATTGTGTTTGGAGTTCACGAACTTTGGGTCGGAGGTCTTTTTCCTTATGGAATAAGTTCATTCTGAAACAAAAAATTTGGATAAGTAGCCTCTGGATTCCAACAACACGGATGAAAAACATGCGACTGATAGAGTGTAGGTAATTTCACATACCAAAAGGACAAGATCTTAGTAAGAATAGACTCAATGAAGCCAGAGATGAATAGGAAGACATGAACAAACATATATTGTGGAGATAGTGAAACACCATTTATTTGCCAAAATAGTGGATATGAAGTGATGGTTTGGAATAAGAATATGATTAGGGAGGAAGTTGGAGACATACAAAACCTTACCGATACAACGAAACACGACGCAGTTTCAGGGGGAGGGGGGAAGATTAAGGACTAATGAAACACTACTCTGCACTACATTCAATAGAAATAGTTAAAGATTGATAGTTAGGAAAAATAATTGGGAGAAATATACGACTCACTTTTCATCTTGGCACGAAGGGGCAACCACCAATCAAAGTGTACTGTCGCTCTTGGGGTTCATAAACGCAATGGGAGTAAAATAGAAAGAGGGAAACGGCTGGTTTCAATTCTTAGTGAAGCAAATTTGTTTTTCGAGAATTTTTAATTTAAAGTGTTGGCTGTGTTGACACCAACGAAACAAATTCTAATGTGCACGCAAAATACAATGATTCAATAAGTGGCTATTTACAACAATAAATAATTATAATAGTCCAATAATCGGGCAACATGCGTCACAGATTCTGGTTGTTCAGAGGACGAATTGTGTCTTGTTGTAATCGGAAACTTAACTAACCAAGTCCGATCA
Source organism: Dipylidium caninum (assembly GCA_017562135.1). NCBI lineage: Eukaryota > Metazoa > Platyhelminthes > Cestoda > Cyclophyllidea > Dipylidiidae > Dipylidium > Dipylidium caninum. The sequence goes on from QEYB01001281.1 coordinate 13,903, forward strand.
TACAACGGCATAGTCCAACATAGACGCGGCTGCATAAAATCACTTTAAAATTACAGTATTTTTACCATCTTGGTCGTTCCCACGCTTTGCGGTGGAATTCACCTCTACTTGCGAGTAAATCAAACGAAAAATTCCCTAGTAGGGTGATTTACAAAACCTTAATGTTTTGCCAGAGCTCAGGATTCCGAGCCATGAAATAAGCACATAAGACTCCATGAGTAGAAATTCATCAGGTATTTCGCACCACCCACCGCCACTGCACACGTCAACGGGTCGTGACAGTCTTATACAGACAAATTTTTAGCACTTATTCCTACTTAGTGCGTCAACAGTCTTTAACTTTTTTCAAGGCGTTGTGTTCCTGCCTGTATATACAAAATCACATTTTTAGCTATCATCACTTTTTATTTTAAGCAGCGTTATATACGGCACCAGAAAATGCTTTTATTAATTTCCGTAAAAAGGTGTTGTTCGGAGTTTTTGACGTCATATATGTAATTCTTCAACAGTTTTCCGTAAATAAGTTTTGTTGGCCATTATTTTATCTCTTAATGGCTTCACCCCAATATTTTTTAATTCGCGGTTAGGGTAAGTGTTGTCGGTATCCGTGTCCACATGCCCGTCAGTCCTAGCTGATTTACGCGATATTGTTTACGTCCAATCGCACCTGATCTCCCGATCAATGCGTTGTGTGCTCACCATGGGAAAGAGCCACATGAACTTCTTACAATCGCCATTATCTGAATTATCATCAATATTAGGGAAAAAATATTACGTAACAGCCTGTTATGATTTACTTGAAAAATAAGATAAATGAATAAAATGTACATAAAGCGACAAAATTGTGACGAAACTGTCCGATGTAAAAGGGATTTCTATTGTTTCCGCGTATCTTACACACCCTTCGACTATTTCTCTAGGTCGAGTGTGAGTTGGCGTATTCGGAATACTGTGCCTTCGTCTGCGGTTACATGTCTTTCTTTGGTTCTACGGCCATCGAACGTCAAAAATATGCTTTATAACAACGGAATCTTCTTTGGCTCGATTAATTTAGCACGATGTTGTCTTTTGTAGTGTCTTTCGGACAATCCCAGATATTCTTCGTTTTACTTCGGCTCTAATTGTTGCCACATGCCTATTTCCTTCCAAACTGTGATTAGACCAAACGTAGGTGAATACTTGCGACACACTATAATGAAAACACACTCGCTCTTTTGTTAACAACAGTGGTTGCTCCTCCTTATTCGGCTCAACCACCGCCGGTTCTCTTAGTTAATGCACTTCGGACAAACCTTGTTTCATTTATCTGAGTGCTTAGATTAACAGGAGCTTCTTTATCTGCGCAAAATTTGTTTTCTTGAAGTCTACTTACTTTCCTCTATATTTTTGCCATGTGCTTTTAGTAATACTCCAATTATATAAGTTTATTTCCTTTGTTCTTTGCGTTTACAATTCTTGTTATAAACTCTTACATATATTGAACTTCAATCAAATTCCTCCTTATCAAGTTGCAATGCTGGTTTTTATTCATGCATTCCTGGTATTAATATTTCTTGGCATTTTCTGTTCTTTTTTAACAGGTTATTTTAATTGGACTAATTGCTTTGGCGGTTTGGGAATTTTTATTACACAAAACGTATGAGAAGTGAAAAATTCTATCTTTTTTTTTCATTGCTAACCGCAACTATTACGCAAAATTCACCCCAATTTTTGCGATATTGGAAGACTGAAACTGCTCTAGTTGGTGATAGGCAGTTGTCTTCTAAGACCTCTTGCTACCTGTCTCTGTTGTCATGTTTTTTTATCTCTTCTTAACAACGGATCCTTTCTTTTGCTTTTATAATTGCTGTTTCACTAATGTAATCTTAAGTAGCAATTGTTGATCCTCCCTCCTTTTTGTTAATTGCTTATTCAGCAGTATTTCATTAAGGAAGTGAAATTTTGGAGGTTTTTGTGCATCAAATAAGTGAATTAATTTAATGTATTAACAAATTTTAATCTTAGTTCATTACAAGATTTTTTTTCCACCCCCTATGTTCTATCAAATTTAATTGTACTCATATCATCTTCAATGCTCTTACAATTCAGCACGTCCCTGCAAAGCACTTGTTAATATTTTTTAAATTTCACTTTCTGGACTTCATAACTGTTACGAGGATCTTATAAGAAAAAATCACAGTTCTCGTCTAAATTATTTCCTACATTTATTACAATTTAATGCGATTTAATGGTGGAGCGCCATTGCTATCATATTCATAATCGAAGCATTAAAATTATTTTGAGTAATTTAAGAGCTATGACATTAAACGACACAGATTATTTGTAGAACATTGAATTGGGTGAGTGTTTTGCAACGTTATTATCGTCCCTTACTGGCAGGAAACTGTGTCGTAAGGCGGAAGAGATGAAGCAAAAGAAAGTACTGTCTATTTCAGATAGGCGATTTAGTTATAATTTTTTGACCACTATTTTGGCCAGAACTGATTTATCTGTTGCTTTCTAATCGTTTAGTTCTATACTTAAACTCTTGTTATGATGTCATTGGGTTCGAGGCTTTTCAAACTAAAACACCTATCACCCCTTAGCGCGAATTCAGATGACTCTCTTGTGCCACCTCTGTCTCTTTGTTAGCTTTTTTATGTAAAGTCCTTTCATATGAGTGTCAATATTACTGCTGTTTACACTAACTTTCACTCCTCACCTTCTAATTTTTAGTTTAATTTTACGATAAACGTTTGTCGAACTTTAAATACTTTTTAAAATATTGGATCATTTATATACTTAACTTGTACTAAGTGATATTATCTATTAAGCCCATTGCTCTGCCTTGCAAATTTTACTCCCATAGTTTGGTTGTTTGACAATACAATTCAATCAGGCTTAGCTAATTCCAATAGTTGGGGAGGAGTTTTGCCATTTATAGAATTGCATTCGCCTTATGTTATTTTTATAGCAATATTTTATTAGTCAACTATTTTTTTAGATAGGGTTCTTTCGAAATTTGAGTTATTTCATTGTACTGATAAAAGATCAGTAGGATTTTTTTCGAATTTGGTCTAATCTCAGATCGCGTTAGTGGGTATAAGTCCCGAATATACTGCATTTTTGGGCGGGGCAATTTTCAAGGTGACCCAGGAATAAAGAAACATCGGAAAACGGTCCTTTGGCGTGCGGAAAAGCGTATGCAATACGGTTCTTCCCTGAGATTTGTTTTACTCTAGCTTTCTCCACTGGCGATGCCATTGTTTTAGCTAGCCTCGGGTCTTATTGCGGTCCAATCCCAGAGACATGTGACGCAACACAACTTGTTAGATCTAACCGGTGTCCACAGCAAATTTGGCGGCTGGCCCCCGCCCAAGTCGCATTATTCTACTCTTGTCTTTGTGTGGCATCCTCAAGAAACATATGCCTTAACTATTTTTAAATATATGCATATTCCGTTCTATTTTTGTGTTTCAAATCCCCCACGTTTCAAATCGCTTTCGGTTCTTTTTTTTGAAATTGCCTTTCCCCCATTTCTACGTAAAACAGCCCTTAGGCGCTCTCGTTTCGTTCAGTTTAAGCCATGGGCAACCCAAATCTATTCCATTATATTGAGATTGCGCTTAAGGTGATTATTATTTAATCCACATCTTCAAAATCTTGGCAATTTAATAGGAAGCATGGGTGCATCTATGGATGTACTCTAATAGCTTATCGCTATGTCGAATTCTTTTTCTAATTTTATAAGTGGTTCCAATTCCTTACATCGCAGTTGCTAAACCCCTGTCATCCGTGTATAATTCGGTAAGCGCTCGTCTGTAACTGTCCACTGGGTGTTGTTAGCTCTTTTTTATTCATCCCTCGGTGCCCCATGTACTGAAATAATTTTAGGACAAACCAGGGCCCACCAATGGCGTTTTCTTCTTTGCAAACTCAACCAAACAGCACAAGGACACCAAACACAGAAAGACAGGCCAACTTGGATAAAATGCACTAAGTACTAAGAATTTTAAAGGTTTCATTGCCAATTTCGTCGGCCCTCAACTTTGAACAATCCCTCCTTCTCGCATGGCGTGGCTCTGAGCCGCACATCATCGCCCCGCTAGGCCAGAACACGCGATAGCTCTAACTATCCCTTTTCTGATGGGTTTAGGGCCTTATATTTATTCGTTCACATCACCAAATATGCGCTATGATACTGAAGTGATTAAATTTCAAGTTATGAGGCAACGGCGATGGTTGATTTAATGTATAAAAAAACTTGTATTACAAACCGGCCTCATATCCAATCACTAACAGGTTATATCTCATCAGCAGTACATCCTTAACCTTGAGAAACGGAATTTGTGTTTTTCAGCTGGGTGTTTACCTCATAATTAACATTCCTGTCTCTATCTATATAATATATCCGTTTCATAACTTTTTTTTTTTTCTCTCCATCTTAGCTGAAAACTGATTTTTAAGCTTCTACCCAGTATAATTGCCACTTTCGTCGATTGTCCCTGGTATTGCACGGTCGAAAGTCCTTTCATTTGGATTATTTAACGAGTATATTACAGATTTTTTAGGCAATAGAGTGGATGACGTCTGGTGGCACTCCCTCATCGGTGTCAGTAAAGTCACTGTCATATTCTTAAACGTCAGGAAGAGACACATATAGTAGTGTCATCTAGTCTTTTGATTCCATCTGATCCCACTTGTTCGTATTGCTATCTTAATACCACTCGCCTTATCTAAATCTTACTGGCGGCATAGAAATTGCGCAGCAACAGCGGACGCCCGTGCGATAGCAGTATGTTAAGCATCAGTTGTTGCTGAGAAATTATCCGCAAACGCCAGAACGAGAGAGGGCTTTGAGGCTCGTGATTCAGGGAGGCCTCGGGCAATTACCTATGTGTAACTTTCGGGTGGGGTTAAGTGAGCGGTGAAGACATAGTAACGATAATAATCTCCACAGTGTATTGTGCGCTGGAGAAACCTAAAATTCCTAGTCACACATTTTTATCTTTTCCCCTCACAGCTTCTTCGGCGAAAATTGTCGTCTTGCAAGCATCCTAGTTGACGGCTTTGTTTCTCGAGTTAAATTTGTGAACTGAATATTCATTTGGCGCCGCTGAGTAGATGCCAGAATTTTTGGTTAACTCGGTTATGAGACGTAATTCCGTTACCCGTGTATGTCTCAAGCCGTGCAGGTAGACACTGAAACCAATTCACCTTTCGTTGAGGAGAGAGTGTTGGCTTTATGAGAGGGTTGTGTAATAGGGGTCTATGAGGATGTCTACAGCGGTAGAGATGCTGCCTATTGTATCATGTCAGTGCATGGCCCGATATCAAGTATAACAGTGGACTCCTTACCGCGCTAATTGGCGGGCTCTAGAGCAAGGGTGCGCCTCGGGATGGCGGTGTGGCCCGTTCTTTTTAAGAATGAGGCGAGGGCAGAAGCATTGCCCAGTAAAATTTTGTCAGCCTTTGTCCAGGCATTTTTCTGGGCGCGATGGGCCGTAGCGCGAGCGAATCTCATGGAACTCCGTAAGTCAGCCCGGATCGCTCACCACCGGTATGACTATTTTGTGGGCTTTTTTCCTGTTTTCGGCAGGCTGATTTTGACGCTGTCCCGGATTCCCTTTCGCGATCTCTTCAGCCCCGTTTTCCTTCCGGCCCTTACTCTTGATGGTAGGTGCTAGTTTTTCATGTGTCATCTCGCTAGGTCAACGGGACAGAAGCTCGGCACGTGCATCGATTCGGCGCTACTACTCAATACATGAGGCTGGAGTCAAAAAAATTCATGTCGCGTGTGGCTACGCCAAGACAGAACGGACGAGGTATACTCTTGCAGCAGCCCGTTCTACGAGCCTTCCGCGACTTTCTTTCTTCCATTATTAGGCGGCAACAGCTCTAAGACCTAAACTATTCCGGTCTCCGTTCCCGCGCCTAGTCGGCGTGATCACTGCCAAGTCCAGTTTTCCATAAAGACTTCGGAGGCAGCCAGTACATGTCTAGAGGCAAAATTGAAACGTTTGGTTGGGAGGCAAAGCAACGGTCTGCCACTGGTGCCATGAAGTCAAGTATGGGTGGGCGACTCGTGAGCGAAATAGGCGGCTTAGTTTTTCAAATTTACGTAAGCTGCAAGACAATAAGGAAGGTAGGCTATGCTGAACTTCTGATAGTCAGCTGAGGCTTTATTGATTACGACACTACTATTATAGAGCCAAGGCATTGGCGCGGTGCATGATCCCTTAGTTCCTAGCTCAAGGATCTTCCATGTTATTACGCTAGGTAGAGCGCACGACCTGCTCACACGCTCACACTTCATCACCTTAGCCTTGTGGTGAAAGAACCCATGCTTATTGTGCATTTGCTCCTTCGTGTTTCTGATGATTTACTACTCTCGTGGAAATACTGAAATAATTGCGGACCATGGCGGTTCCGGGTGTGGCCACGGTCTTCAATTCTACG
>QEYB01001282.1:0-18416 GCA_017562135.1 Dipylidium caninum
TTCTGGATGGGAATAGTAAGAACGAAGGAAGAACCAGAACTGAAGGGAAAGAATAGAAGAAGCTGTGGGTTAACATTCACCTGTGCCATATGATATGTATGTGTGCGCTTGCTGTTGACTTTACACATCACCCTTCCTTCAGATCCCTCGCCTCATCATCTCCTCCACCCTATCCGTCCGAGGTTTCAATGAAGAAGACCGCACGTCGTACGCTCAACTCGTCTATCACGATGTTTTGTGATTCGGTTTTGTCGGGTGATTTGGCTCTGATCAGGCACAATGGCATCTGGACACGAATTAATTGTGTTCAGATTACGTATGCTTTGATGATTGGAAGAGGCTATGATTTAAATACTGCCATGCCATAACGTCCCAGCTGGGACAGCTCCGTTAATTGTTGGTGGCCTCAATCGTAGCTGGCGCATGGGTTAGCACCCGACATGTCCTCTTCCTCCCACCACTGCATGCCTTACTCTCAACACGACTTCATCGTGCAGTCATGTTGTCATATAAACCGCTGAGGCTGCTGTCGGCGCCCTGTGGTCTCTACTTGGTCGCCTTTGCCACGATAACATGTGACACGGTGAAACAAGGTGGGGTTCTTGCATGCATGACACGCAGCTTCACGGATGGAGGCATGAGGCCGTGGATATGCGTGTACCCGATTGTCATCCGCCAATTAGAGATATCTGCAACTGTACAAACGCATGATTATTCTCAAGTATGGAAATTTGTCTCACCTGCATCTCTTCCTGCGATAATCGTGTGCCTCATCTAATCGTCTCCACCTCCTTACACTGACCCATTTTGAGGTGGGATAGTTCTCGCCTTTGGGCCCGCATTAGTGAGTGCAGGCGGCGTTGCTCGTCGACAGTGGTTGTTACAAATGTGCAAGGCACAATCAGAGTAGCCAAATGTGTCCAGTTCGTGATGGGTTGACAAACGATTGTTGCGAATGGAGGGGGTGGGCGGGGAGGGACTGTGGGGGTCAGGAGGCATTTGCCATGGAACATGAGGGAAGGGGACAGGAGACAGGGCACAGGGGACAGGGGACAGAGGGCAGGCGGGAGCAGATAGAAGAAACTAGGCCTTGATTGCTCTCGACACACAAGTGCTAGCAAGCCTGTGTAGTGCTGTTTCCTACGGAGTCCCGGGTTTGGAAGACAGGTACTGCGGTGCCTCTTTCTATTCGAGCCAATTGCTATTTAAGCTGGCGTTGCGACAGACGTTTTTATGCTTGAAGATGAATGATGCTGAACAGCCTTCCACTCCTGTATTCTTCATACCCTCCAGCCAAAACGCCCTCATTAAACGCTATCTAAAGAATCTCGGACAAACGACCTTTCGCCGCTCCGTGTAGGCGAGTGCTCCTATGACTTCCTCATCTCAGTCATAATCCATATTGTTTTTGCTAAGTCCTACTTGGGATTGCTTCAAAACAAAACTGGCGTTACCTTATACTTGCACACTCATCTGACCATCCCATATTACAGTGTATATGCAGCCCTTGTCACTGTACTTTGAGCTAATTTGAGGCCTTTTTACCGTTGTGCTCATGACGGAGGTTTGGCTATTGCAAGATCCGTTTATAGTCATTGATCTTACTTTAAACTTCAGGTATCTACGTTTTATTAGTGCACACCATGGCGTAGGCTCAAGACTTCTTCTCGGATAGAAAGCAGTAAACGAGGTCACTCCTTGTATAAATTCAGAATGACATACGTGCAGCTGTGAAGGAAGATGTCTATGCGTGTTTCACTATAAGAGCATGTGTTGCCGGTATGAAGCATATATCTGCCACTGCTTGCAAATAGTAGACAATGACAGAGGAAGGTGGCGGATTCGCGTCACCTGTGGGGGTGTGAATAATTGGAGTACCCTGGAGGCTGTCAACCAGACAATAGCTCTGGCCTCGCCCCTCTTCCTCAACAACTTCAGACTCCTCTTTTTTTTCCGCCTAGTTCTTCCTCCTTCCTCACTCTTCTCCATCTAAAAACCTCTGTGCTTCTGTTAGTATCTCGTTTCGCTTGTCTGTGTGTTCGCAAAATATTCCTCGGAAACCTCGATGCCCCTCTGGAGGCTGCAATCCCTGCGTGTTCATAGCATCTTCCACTTGTATGATTTTGCTTCTTAATTTTCGTCTCTGACTATTCCCTGTTTACGCATTCTTTTATTCGCCGCAAAGTCATGGCGAGGTCCTCATTTGTGCTGGACTCTGACTTAGACTGATTGATAATTTCCTTTCGTTTACCTCCTAGAAGCGAATTTTACCACTTTCTCATTTCTCGCTTCTTTCCACCTTGTATACAATCTTTGTTTGATTTAGTAAAGCATACTGTTAATGTTGCCTTCGTCTAACGGTGCCTGAATGAGAATGAGTTGGGTCCCGTTGCAAAGGAGGAGAAGCCGATCAGAGTCGGACAATTTATGAAAATGAAGGTTTCGAGACCTTCATATATGGGGTGTTAAATGTTAGATTTACATAATTCTCTCAACAAGTTTTTCTCATCAAAAAACAATGTCATATCATCTGAAGGAAAACAGGTCATATGAAGGACTTTGTATTAATCCGCGAGTTTTATTTTGACGTGAGGCTCCACAAAACGTGACGTTTCGAAAAGTTACTTCTTACCTCCATAGCACCCAGACTGCGCTGTCACTGCAACCTCCCATTGTCCACTTCCCGTCAGTCGCACAACCAACCCTCTCGTTGTGTCCAGGAGGAGTTGGCGGTCTCGACTCCGTGTAGGACATGAGGCAATGTGGACAATGTAGGGGGAAGAAACGGACATCAGGAGGATTGAGGATGTGGGAGAGGCAAGGAGAGGTAAAGAAGATGCAAGCTTGAAGCCAATGCCAACACCAGTGTCATGCGGAATCTGCGATGAGGTGGAGGAGAATAGTATTGAGCCGGCAGTAGGGTAGTGGGGTTATTGGCTGTGGCAGGTACACGCATGACATGTGGAGAAGCCAATATTGCAGTGGCATCATGCCTACCTTCCACGCATGGTACTCGAGTTCGAATCGCAGCTGTGTGCGTCAATCGACGCGACGAGAATTGCGAGCACGGAAAAGGTCGAAAAGTCATCATAGATTCATCGTACTTTAAATGAACGCAGTTAAAAATCACCGAAGAAATATCTACGCGTTGCCGTCTGCAAGGGAGACTCGATTCTGCAACGAAATCTTTCGGCTACTGGTTCCACCTCAAGCCAAAATTGTTGGCGTTTAGAAGGGTTCGTCAACGCTTAGATGCTTGCACATCCTGCTGAGATGATTTGGGGTCACACGGTCACACATCTGTCAAGAACATATCACCATGGCTCAGCAGATTCGGGTGTAATGCTGCCAGGAGCCCTCCGCTCTCCCCTCTCCCCTCTTCGAGTGGGGCTCTGAGCTCAGGGCCGAGTAGCAACTCGGTGGGCCCGACAAGCCGTCGAGGCCGTGTCGCGGTATTGTTACACAGGCCGCAGGGCAACGATTTCGTTCAAAGCCGCTTTTTCATTGCAGCTGAGGATCTGAAAAGCGCAAGAAACTTCGAGGTGAGTGATTCGTCTACTCAATCCTGCTAAGTAAAATGGGAAGTAATAGTATCCCGAGTCCCTCAAAGAAGAGTCCGAATGAATTGCTGGTTCAAAAATTCAAATTGCATCCGTTTCGTTTCTCGAGGCCCAACGTTGCGGCCCGAGCCGAAATATCTAGCGGATTGGATCTAGGGTGCACAGTAAAGCCGCTGAAAAATTAGTCTAGCAGGCTACGAAACAAATAAAATATTCTTTTAGATAGTGGCATGACAGCGCATGCCAGGGCTTGTGACAGGTCGAGAGAAAGTCCAGCGCAGAGAGGAGTGAGAACAGTGTCCGCTGCCCGCACTACAGAAGGAAGTTTCACCTTTTCCACTATTTATACCCATCGTAATCCGAAAGCCTGGGGCGAGTGGTCTAGTGTGTGGTGATGAAGAGATGCATTTCGTGAAGCCTGAGAGTTGATTAATTAATGACAAATAGGTAAAAGGCGGGGTGATTTGGAGAACATGAACGCAACTGGACGAGGAAGTGACAGCGGGAATGGAGAAGTTGCAGGGAGGCGGTTATGTTATGTCATTTCTTGTGGGGGACTCGAATGTCTGTGCGTGGTTACAAGACGCTCGCATAAATCGGCGAACAAACCTCATATACTGCTCTTTCGGTATGCCTGTTTGGAATATATGCTCCAGTCAGGAGGCTTCATACGTTGGACAGGCGAGTAGTTGTTAACGTTTGGATGGGTGCATGCTTTTTATCTGTATTTCGTGAGTGTTTATGGTTTGTGCGAAATAGCAATTCTACTTGCTTGCGGACAGTGGTTTCGTCTATTCATCAGCGCGAACTGGTTGTGTAGTTTTGAACAGATCACTAATTTATGTGGGTTTATAATGGAGTTAATATTTCAAGCGTCTTCTGCTGGAACCTTCGACTACTCACCTACGCCAACACATATCTGTGACTTCTGAGACAAACCGGAGTTGGTAATCAGCTCGTACCATTAGGTGAACATTTTGCAATCAACAGCCTCATTGTCAACTTGTGCTTTTTGAGTGAGAGACATGGACTCACCCAGTCAGTGAGGGACTTATTGTCCAGTCGATGTAGGTGGCCTCAACAGTATTGTATGCTTACTGAGTGACTGGCTTGTAGGTTCATTCGAAAGCTTAACTGTTTGCAACCGTTAACAAAATATTACCTTCATAGGAGTATTAATTTGTCTCCATCTTCATACGTGTGTCAGTCTTTTTCATGGAACGCCTTGTTCACATTTCCTTACTGAGATGTCACATCATCTTTGAGGTCATCACATTGGTGGGTTGCGGCGCCGAGTTTGAGGATGATTTGATCTTCGTTGTAGAGGTAGAAGAAAATAAACTTGACCGACTGTTCTTTATCAAACTTATTAGGTCTGATCTGCTTTGCTCTGTTTCGGACTGTGCGGACTACAAGAGTAAATTCAACTGCTGCTCACACCGCTCTTCCCTGTTATTACATTCTTATGAAAGCAAGTGAAGTGCCCAATAAGCACGCCGAATATTAAACTAGTCGAGGGTCATTTCAATAAAATTTGGTGACATGACAATTCATGTTGGTCGCATAGACAACTGAATTTAAGCAAATAAGTGGCATGATGGTACCCATCTCAATGCTACCATTTTGAAAACCTCAAAGAATAATCGGTATTGAATTGGAGGGATATTTTTGAGAATATTGCTTGGAATTCGTGTATTTCCACGTTGGTGGGTGGGGGCACTTTGCTCGAAGATGTATTAATGCCAACATTTAGCAGCAGCCGGGGTTAGACTCGACCCCGCTGACTCCTGTTTGCTGCTTGATGAGGCGAATGAGTTTGTAGTGGAGAAAACAGTGCATAACTTTCTCGCCAAAACTCTTCCATCCGCCTGAAGCCACTTCCGGAGTAGAAACATCAAAATTGGCGGTTCATCCACGTATTACCATGGCTAATTACGCTATTTAAAACCGCATACTCAGTCTTACAGACAATGGTCCGAAATCCCCGCTTTGGCGCAACACCTCATTACATAACCTCGTATCTTCTGCCGAAGTGACGAAGAATCCTTGTTTGCAAAGTAACTGAGTATCGTAAGTGATGTCACTGAATCAGGAGGAGTTAAGGCAGGTTTGACGAGCCGGAAAGGAAATGAAATGGGTGCAGGGAAAATTTGTGATAGGGAGGACCTGAAGGCTTAAATGACTTTAATTTCTTCCCCCATCCGAAAAACTTGGTTTTCTTGGCACAACACGACTCAGCATTGAACCTATCGACATGTGGCTTTCTCCCAGCATGAGAAGAGGTGTGGCGAGATCGACTGAACGGACTGGAGATGTGCGATTGCAGATATAATAGTGGCAGGGCAGGGCCAATATTTCATGACTCTGCGTGGCGTGGCATAAAGTCCACGCTAGAAAACCTAACGTGATACGTGCGAATGTTCAACATCGCTACGAATTACGACAGCTTAACAGAGGCTCCCTAGAGATGGCACGATCGAGGACGAGACACACGCGATGTGGCGTGGCAGGGGGAGCCTCGTCGAACATCTACTATTATCGGTGGATTGTTTCTCGTGATGGTGTACTTTTGAGTGAAGTCTGGTGACTTGCGAGATCCGATGAAATTGCATTAGAACATTCTTACCTAAGCCACGCGGTCTTCAGGAAGCATCCTCAGAGGCTTGAACTGAGGCTTAAGTGGTGGATTTGCCACATGCACTGAGGTCAGTTGATGAGCGAAATTCCTGAAGCATCTCTGCCTCCAGTAACTATCCGTAACCGCGAGGATCTGTCGCATGGTCCAGCATCCAATCCGGCATAACAGCACCTCCTGAGTCCACACAAGACTTCGAGTACCACATGTTTTTCTATGCTTCGCAATGAGGGTACACTCTAGCTTACCAGTGGAGTCTATTCGAAAGCAAGTGGGGTCCGTGGCTGAAAGGAGCAAGGGATGAAGAGTGAGTGGCAATGGATGCGTGACGGTCTGTTGAACGACCATATCCCCTTTGCCTACTCGAGTGTGCATCGCCGTGCAAGCAATTTTGCGTCGGCCGGTAAGGATGTCGCCACTCTATGACATCCCCCTTAGGTCAACGCCAACTCCGATGGCTTTCAATTGCACGTAAAAGGAAGTCTGTAGCAGCAAGCAGGCATTACCCCAATAATGTGAAGCTGCGCACATTCGCGAACTTCCGATTATAGTGTACGTCGGGGTGAGCTGAAGTGGAAGGAGAAATTGGAACGGGGCGTCCCGAAACTGTGTAGGTGATTTGAAGGGAAGAAATTACACTAGCAAGGTAACAATTCATTGGTGACAAGTATGCCAGACGTTGCTGAATCTCGCATCACATCGAGAAAAAGCAGAGCTAAGGACACCCTCATTTCACTCTCGCAATATATGATATGTACGATCAAAGCATAGCCTGCCTGATCGCAGTTGAATGCCATCAACCTCCCTCTTCGTCGAGCGCAAAGGATACCGCTTACACGCGACATCAACCTTAATCGACGATTTAACAGGCCAGTGGGGGAAAGTATGCGATCATTAATTAGTCGATTCTCTTCATCCGCCTGATTTCTCAGCAAGGCGCGTTTTAAATACGGGTTTGGGAAGTGAAAAATAGTCATGAGGAGGAGATGACGTTTAGCCGACATAACTCTCACCTTAATGGCTTTCTGTTGCATCAGGGAAAGCTTCTGGTCGATCAGATGAAGCCGGTGGGATTCCTTCATTCGTTCGATTACTCCTCGGAGCGGAGGATGCTTTCACTGGAGAAATAATCCGATACTGGGGAGCAGTGGTGGAGAGTGCTGGTCAGCGAGGAATTGACGAATAACGCACTTTCACATTGCAGGGCCGCTCACCTCGTCGCGTCTCTCCAATCGATTTTCATAACCCCGTTTAAGGACAGTTCATCGCAAATCGTCCTCGGAATGACTGCAACTCATAGACTCGCTGACTGCTCCTCCAACGCTCGACGGACGTTCACGCGGTGACCTGCACACTCCGCATTCCATCCGCCACTTTGCTTTCCCTTCGTTCCCACAAGTTTTTTGGAGCAGACGCATCTGTGTTCTCAAACCTCATCCCACGAAAATGCCTTAGCATACACTTCGTTCAGACTCCGGACATTCAAAAGGGCTTGAAGTTAGGAATCCCCGAAAGACTATTTCTCTCGGTCATGCGTACACCCACCGCCAGTGGGAATGCCGTTACAACTGTGAAAGAATGAGTATTGCTCTACACTGAGGGAATATGTCAAACTGGATAATTATCCGAGACCATCACTTAGGAGATGTCACGCTCAGTCGCGTTACCATGACGGGTGATATTGTGCAAGTGGTGGTTAGAAATGGGTGCAAAGTTGGGGCAGAATAGTTGGTCGCTGACTAGCCCCAGCTCGTCGCCTTCATCGCGAAAGGCGGTGCCAATGGTTGGCACCCGATGGAGACCTCATCACGTCAACCAATATCAATTCAACTCGCCTCGTCTCCTTCCATCTCGATTTCTCTAAATATACACTACACTGCGTTTGCCTACAACTCAGCATTCCGTTTTTGTCCTAAATGATCTGCATGGTGTACCTGGTGTCCATAAGCCATTTGAGGAATGCGCGTGTTCTTGGAGAACTTCTTTGCACCTCATACGCAACAAAACGTGCTTGATTTAGAAATTATGTAATGGCCACTCTCGGAGTGCGTAATGAGTTGAGGTTAGTCAGCAACTAACTGATCTGTCTCAACTGCCCACTCACTTCTACACAGCCACCCAGAAGATGTCACTCGTCATGGCGATATTGGACGAACTAAGGGCACCCATCTGTACGTGGAATCTTATAGGTGATGGCCTCGGGCTTATCAAGTCTGACTTATACCTCTCATTGCACAAAAACACTAGTTCTCTCACAATTCTAAAACTAACACCAGTAAAGCCGAATCCACACGACACTAAAAATTGGTTGAGAAGGGCAACATGAGGTGACCCGCCTTGCTTTCTCGAGAGTGCGTTCCCCGCTAGTGCCGCAATTTCAAGTGATTATGCTACGGACTGACGACGTGCGGCAAATTGACGTTGATTTCAGTGTAGAATGTCCACAACATGCTGAAAGTGATCACCGAGTTGATTAAGAAAATTGGATGATGACGGCATTGTCGAAAGCGGACAAACCAGACGAGATAAAGAAATCTCGCCAAGTCGGCAAATGACCGTAGCATCATATTCTGATTTACCATATGTCATCGTGCTCTGGCGAGGGGAAGAATCTTATTAGAATGCCATCAGGGCCTCCATAGTTTCCGCTCCCAGTGGTAATTTATCCATCCATTGGCAAAAGTTCCATCTTCCATCCATCCATGCGTATTCAATGACATTGTCTCTGTCACCGCTCTCCTTTGTATGTCCTCGCGGCACCTCTCGACATCCAACTTTGTGAGACGGGGTAACAGACCCAGCCATTTAGGCGGTGAGTGAGTAAAGCCACTGACAAATTCTTCCAGCTCCACGATTGTGCAAGGCTATCAATTAAATCAACAGTTTTCCTTAAAATTGGCCCTCTTAAAAGGTGTAAACTGTTAAGCTGTTAAAGCGCTGCGCACGGTAGCGGTACGATGCAAACGAACCCGTAGTTTTGAGCGGAGAGCAAGCATTGTCACGGACGGAATCAATCAGTTATCTTACTATGTTTATTGATTGTAAATGGGGTGTGCGGAAGGCAGGAGGAGGAAGAGGAAACTAATGTTTACACGCAGAGCCGCGGTATATCATAGTTTCGCCTTTCCGAGTTTCATGGAAGTTAATGTAGGGTAGCAAGTTTTTTTTGCGCAAACTTGGTTAGAATAGATGACGATGAGGAAGATATAGTTTTAAAATTGTGTCGCCATTGGATTCGTATTTCCCATGTCAAGTGGCGTCATGTCATGGCGCAATTTACGTGTATATACATCACCATTAAGCTTAATTTTGCAAAACAAACGCAGATTGCGCTAATTGGTAGTAAGTTTTGGGCTTGCATGGTGTTGCTTTATCGCCCAGATAGTGTGTGAACACGGCCTTATTATCACAGGACCTTCAGTTTAGTCGCCAGCTTGCGTTAACCGTGCCTCCAAATGCAGCAGCCGAGTGACGCAAACGGTCAATGAGCATTACTTGAATGGAATAATCTTCAGCTGAGGACATGTCCTACTCACGTTTTGGTATTTGGCGATCAGCCGTTGAGCCTTGTACTTTGTTAGGGCTTCAAAGAGGCAATTCAGGTCAGTCGCGATAAAGGTTAGGATGTTTTCACATCTTGTTAAGATGATTTGGGGTGGGGTGTCGATCGAAGTGGGGGAGGTAATGTGCTCGAGTGTCCATCGTTCCTTATATAGTGTCGTTGAGGTTGAAAGAAGAAACGCTGCACTTTGCAGGTTGAAAGCTAAAAGTCTACATCTAGATTTTTCGCGACACTGGAGGAGACCAGAATAGAAACAGACTGCGGCGCCGCTTAAAGCCTCCCACTGGCAACCCCCCCGTCAGTGGCACACGCACGCGGTCCAGACTCCGCGTGGGACATCTCACAATATGGACAAAGTTGGCGGAATAAATTACCAGTTTGATGAAAGAAGCTCAAGACAAGGTAAGGCAGGGTAAGACAAGGCAAAGCAAAAAGGGAGAGGAGATGCCAGTCAGAGGACAGGTTACGCCTTGCCAACGCCATTGAGAATATCGAAACTGGGAGAAGGAAGAAGAGAGGCAGCAGAGTAGTGGGGCTGTTTACGGTGGCAGAGGCAGACAATGCGGGCGGCCGCGGCCGTAGTGCATCATACATGCCTCCCACGCATGCGACTCAAGTTCGGATCCCAGCTCTAAGCCCCAATGCGAGGCCAGGAGAATTCTGGATACAAAGCGGGCTATCAGTCGCCACAAACTTTTTAGAATTTAAGTGGACGAGGTCACACTTCTGCGACGGTTAGGAGGGTCGCGGCGCAGCTGAAGGCAAGGCAAGAAAGTGGGGCAAAGTGAGAAAAACGCCACTACTGCAGACCAAACCAGCCAGTTGGCCATACTCAGCGTCGAAGTTCCCGGCGTTTGGAAGGGTTAGTCACAAAATCGACGGCCCGTGCTGAAGGGGGACGCCTTAATCTCTCTTCAGTTACCGGTGACTGACGACTCCCTCATCGCGTTACATAGCATTTTCTCATTGTCCACCGCTGTCCTCCAACATTTTAGCACAGATGCATTCACGTATACCCTTCTTCAAGCACCCTCCATGCAATTTGGCACGTGTTGTATTGTGGTGACAGGTTGAGGTTGGGCAGCTGTGAGGTTCGTGGAGGGCTACGCAGTGTAATGACTCTCAACATTTGTTCTGACATCCGATTTTCCAAGACGGGACGGGTGGAGCGAGCGAAGCCTGACAGGACGGGAAGGAACGAAAATGGACAGAGCCGGTTCGGTTTTTCAAATTCTCCATTCACATTGGTCTGACAACGGCCTTAATCGAGCATCAGGGAACGCAACACATAGAGTGTCGAACTCGTCTCATTTGTTCCAGCAAAAAATAGTGCTACACATGAGCATCATGCCATGTAGTAGCAGATTTATCTGTCAAAGAAGTGGTCACAACACCTTCTAGACATCATTATTTCTTCGAGGACACGCGAATAAATATATAGAAAATGGAGGACTGTGGCGGAATGACACAGCCCATCGTCGCCAGTAAGAGCGTTCCCGCACCGTCCTACCCCTCGATCTTCACAGGGACGAGTGAGAAGAGAAGAGCCTCAAAAGTTAGCCACTTTTGGTCGCCAAACATTGGGCTAATTCGTGTCCAGTTCCACTTTGAATTTCATTTAATCTCTCAATCGATTTGCGAAATTGTGGAGTTGTAACGGCGCCAATTGCTTTATGATAAAATGGAAAGAATTTCACTGAACGCTTTTCTACAAGACAAATAATGTCTCAAACCGACTAATAGCTGAACGATTGACGAAAATTTTATCCATTTTACCGTCTGCTTTTCATCAGTACACAATTTTCGTCATTCTTTCCTACAGTCTGTCTGGTACTTTTCGGAAGTTTGCCAATTGGCAGCACCACCTTGGTGCCTGTCAAATCGATGTTCATGCATCGATTGAAGTCGTCTGAGTGACCAATGGGGTGAATGGCTGGCGAAAGACTCCTCACCGCTCAACCGCAAAATGTCGAAGGTGAAAATTTGTGGCCCGGTACGTGCTCTTTCTGTCCTTTTGTGTCCTTCACCCAAACTCGAAAGGCATCGGAAATGTCAGTCGTATCCGACATGGACTGGCGTTGCTCTTCTGCATCTTCACACATCCACCAGTGTAGATCTAATAATTTTTTTTCCTGTTGAGCAAGAAGTGAAGGAAACTCTTCACTAAGCGTCTTTTCTCCGTTCTTCAGCGCCAGTTCTTTTCAGAACATTCTGTCACACGGTGAATCCTCGCTCGCACTAACCTTTTACATCAATCTCACTTCGCCTTACGTTAATAAGACGCCCCGATACTGCTGGCAGCCTCATGGTAGCGCTTGAGCAGGCTATAGTGAAGCAACGGTCTGTAGGAGGTCAAAAGGAGTCTGCGAGTTGGTAGCTAGGGCACCGTCAACTTGTGTCCTCCACTAACGTCAATGCATCCGAGACGTCAATGCGTCCACCGAGTTAATCTACAAAAGTAGACGGCGGCATTGTCGAAAGCATACAAAGCAGATGATAGACAGAAGACTCGCCAAGTCCGCATATGACTGTAGCATCAGATTCGAATTCTTCACATGGCTTCGAGGCTTGGCAACCAAAAAAATCTTATTGGAATGTTCATCAGGGACTCCAATGCTTCAGCTCGCCGTAGACGCCAATTAATGAGTCAGGAAAACGCAGCGGTCACTTCGTTTCCCCTTCCCAATTTGGACCCGCTGCATGCTGCAGACCTTTTGTAATGTGTGATTAAATAATGGCACCGAAGTTAAGCTACGTCGGGCCGGGTTAGTACTTGCATGGGTGACCGGCTGGGAATACCCGGTGTTGCTGCCACTTTTCACACCCTTCTCCGCCCCTTCAATGCCTCTCCTCATCCACTGATTGCCCAAGCACATGCCCACGCCAACTTCTCCACACTCATCCCCTCCCTGTCAGTGCCCATGCCAGTGTGCAGTGTCTGCGACAATGCTGTTGCACTGTCGTAGTCACTGAAACTGGCACTGGCACTGGCAGTGTGGCACTTGTTTGGAGCATTGTGCAGGAGCAGGCGGTGGTTGATGGAATGCTCCATTGGGTGTGTGGCTGACTGCCTGCCCGGTGGTGAGGCTGTCTGCAGGCTTTCCTGGGTGACGCAGAGAAGAGGAGGGAGGGAGGGAGGGAGGGAGGGAGGAATGGATGGATGGATGGATGGATGGATGGATGGAGCGATGTAGAGTGGGATGGAGGTAGGGAGCCAGGAATGAAGGATAGGTTGTGTTTGGGATGAAGGGAGCTGACGCAGCAAGTGGGCCGTGCGACCGCGGCCTGCAGTGTCTTGCCTCGTGTAAGTGGATTGATGAGTCGCCGAGACGTGTGATGGCTGGTGTCTTGTTGGCCGAGGTGCAAGGTGCGAGTTTGGAGGATTGAGGTGGGCACTGCGAGGCGGGTGAGAGGCTGATTGTCGGTTGGCAGAGGTGAACATCGGCAGCGACCATACCACGTAGAAACACCGGTTCTCGTCGATCACGAAGTTAAAGCTACGTCGGGCCGGGTTAGTACTTGCATGGGTGACCGGCTGGGAATACCCGGTGTTGCTGCCACTTTTCACACCCTTCTCCGCCCCTTCAATGCCTCTCCTCATCCACTGATTGCCCAAGTCCATGCCCACGGATTTCCAACTTTCTCCACACTCATTCCCCTCCCTGTCAGTGCCCATGCCAGTGTGCAGTGTCTGCGGACAATGCCGTTGCACTTTCGTAGTCACTGAAAACTGGCACTGGCACTGGCACTGGCACTGGCACTTGTTTGGAGCATTGTTGCAGGAGCAGGCGGTGGTTGATGGAATGCTCCATTGGGTTGTGTGGCTGACTGCCTGCCCGGTGGTAAGGCTGTCTCCTGGCTTTCCTGGGTGACGCAGAGAAGAGGAGGGAGGGAGGGAGGGAGGGAGGGAGGGAGGAATGGAGGAATGTAGGAATGGATGGATGGATGGATGGAGCGATGTAGAGTGGGATGGAGGTAGGTAGCCAGGAATGAAGGATAGGTTGTGTTTGGGATGAAGGGAGCTGACGCAGCAAGTGGGCTGTGCGACCGCGGCCTGCAGTGTCTTGCCTCGTGTAAGTGGATTGATGAGTCGCCTAGACGTGTGATGGCTGGTGTCTTGTTGGCCGAGGTTGCAAGGTGCGAGTTTGGAGGATTGAGGTGGGCACTGCGAGGCGGGTGAGAGGCTGATTGTCGGTTGGCAGAGGTGAACATCGGCAGCGACCATACCACGTAGAAAACACCGGTTCTCGTCCGATTCACCGAAGTTAAGCTACGTCGGGCCGGGTTAGTACTTGCATGGGTGACCGGCTGGGAATACCCGGTGTTGCTGCCACTTTTCACACCCTTCTCCGCCCCTTCAATGCCTCTCCTCATCCACTGATTGCCCAAGTCCATGCCCACGCCAACTTCTCCACACTCATCCCCTCCCTGTCAGTGCCCATGCCAGTGTGCAGTGTCTGCGACAATGCCGTTGCACTGTCGAAGTCACTGAAACTGGCACTGGCACTGGCACTGGCACTGGCACTGGCACTTGTTTGGAGCATTGTGCAGGAGCAGGCGGTGGTTGATGGAATGCTCCATTGGGTGTGTGGCTGACTGCCTGCCCGGTGGTGAGGCTGTCTGCAGGCTTTCCTGGGTGACGCAGAGGAGAGGAGTGAGGGAGGGAGGGAGGGCGGAATGGAGCAACGGATAGATGGATGGATGGATGAATGAATGGATGGATGGATGGAGCGATGTAGAGTGGGATGGAGGTAGGGAGCCAGGAATGAAGGATAGGTTGTGTTTGGGATGAAGGGAGCTGACGCAGCAAGTGGGCTGTGCGACCGCGGCCTGCAGTGTCTTGCCTCGTGTAAGTGGATTGATGAGTCGCCGAGACGTGTGATGGCTGGTGTCTTGTTGGCCGAGGTGCAAGGTGCGAGTTTGGAGGATTGAGGTGGGGGGCACTGGCGAGGCGGGTGGAGAGGCTGATTGTCGGTTGGCAGAGTGAACATCGGCAGCGACCATACCACGTAGAAAACACCGGTTCTCGTCCGAATCACCGAAGTTAAGCTACGTCGGGCCGGGGGAGTACTTGCGATGGGTGACCGGCTGGGAATACCCGGTGTTTGCTTGCGTGCACTTTTCACACCCTTCTCCGCCCCGCCTCTCCTCATGGCCACTGATTGCCCAAGCACATGCCCGCGTTCTTCCACACTCTCCCCTGCCCTGTCAGTGCCCATGGCCAGTGTGCAGTGTCTGCGACAATGCCGTTGCACTGTCGTAGTCCACTGAAACG
Organism: Dipylidium caninum; assembly: GCA_017562135.1. Lineage (NCBI taxonomy): Eukaryota > Metazoa > Platyhelminthes > Cestoda > Cyclophyllidea > Dipylidiidae > Dipylidium > Dipylidium caninum. The sequence continues at coordinate 15,033 of QEYB01001282.1, forward strand.
GCAGCTGGCATGGCACTGCACTGTGGCACTTGTTGGAGCCATTGTGGCAGGAGGCAGGCGGTGGTATGATGGACTGCTCCATTGGGTTCGTGTGGGGCTGGGACTGGTGCCCAGGCTGCCAGGGGGCAGTGGGGCGACAAGTGCCGGGGGATGGATGGATGAATTGAATGGATGGATGGATGGAGCATGTAGAGGCTGGGGGAGGCACGGAAAAGGAATAGGTGTGTTTGGGATGAAGGGGCACGGCACGTGCGTCACGGCACGGGCCACGTGGGGGAGCTCGCGAGGGGGGCAGGAGCGGCGGGGGGGGGAGGGAAGGGCCAGGGGGTGGGCGGACGGCCGGCCCGGGGGGAGGGCGGGCGCCTGGCGGGCCGGGGGTGACGCAGAGGAGAGGAGGGAGGAGGAGGGAGGGCAGAAGGGAAGCAACGGAGAGAGGGAGGGAGGGAGTGAAGGAATGGAGGGATGAGAGGGAGCCGAGGGATGAGGGGGATGGAGGGTAGGGAGCCAGGAAGGAAGGAGTGGGGGGTGGGGGAGGAAGGAGCGGGACGCAGCAAGGGGCGGGGGCGACCGCGGCCGGCAGGGGTCGGGGCAGCGTCGGGGAAGGGGATGAGGAGGCGCCGAGACTGTGGGAGGGCGGGGGGCTGGGGGCGAGGGGCAAGGGGCGAGGGGGAGGAGGGAGGGGGCACGGCGAGGCGGGGAGAGGCGGAGGGGCGGGGGGCAGAGGGGAACAGCGAGCGCGACCAGGTACACGGAGAAAACAACCTGGGCGGCGGCCGAGCAACCGAAGGGAAGCGACGGGCGGCCGGGTGAGTACGGTGGCAGGGGGGACCGGCGGTGAATACCCGGGGGGCGGCCACGGGGCACCCCGGCGCCGCCCCGGCAAGGCCGCGCCGCAGCCCACTGAGGGCCCAAGCACAGGCCCACGCCAACGGGCCACACGCAGCCCCCGCCCGGGCAGGCCCAGTGCCAGGGTGCAGGGCGGCGACAATGCCGGGGAACGGGCGGAGGGCCGGGGGGGAACGGGCACTGGCCACGGGCACGGGCACGGGCACGGGGGGGAGCAGGGGGCAGGAGCAGGGGGCGGGGGGGGAGAGAAGGCGCCATGGGGGGCGGACTGCGGCCGGGGGGGAGGCGGGGCGCCGGGCGGGCCGGGGGGACCAGAGAAGAGGAGGGAGGGGAGGGAGGGAGGAGGAAGGGAGGAAGGAGGAGGGTATGGGAGGAGGGAGGGGAGGGAGCGAGGAGAGGGGGATGGAAGGGGAGGGAGACAGGAAGGAAGGACGAGGGGGGGGGGGAGGAAGGAGCGGACGCAGCAAGGGGCGGGGCGACCGCGCGCCGGCCAGGGGCGGGCCGCGGGGAAGGGGAGGGAGGAGGCGCGAGACGGGGGGAGGGGCGGGGCGGGGGGGCCTAGGTGCAAGGGCGAGGTTGGAGAGGGAGGCGGGCACGCGAGGCGGGGGAGAGGCGGAGGTCGGGGGGCAGAGTGGGACCAGCGGCAGCGAACCAGACCACGGAGAAAACACCGGGGCGCGGCCGAGGCACGAAGGGAAGCGGTACGGCGGGCCGGGGAGGACGGGCAGTGGGGGACCGGCGGGGAAGACCCCGGGGGCGTCCACGGTGCACACCCGGCGCCGCCCGGCAAGGCCGCGCCGCAGCCACGGATTGCCCAAGCACAGGCCCACGCCAACGGTCGCCACACGCCAGCCCCGCCCGGCCAGGGGGCCCAGTGCCAGGGGGGCAGGGGCGGCGACAAGGCCGGGCACGGGTCGGATCAAACGGAAACGGGCACGGGCACGTGCACGGGCACGGGCACGGCACGGGGGGGAGCAGGGGGGCAGGAGCAGGCGGTGGGGGGAAGGCGCCAGTGGGGTGGGGGCGACGGCGGCCGGGGGGAGAGCGGGGCGGCAGGCGGCCGGGGGTACGCAGAGGAGGAGAGGGAGGGGAGGGAGGGAGGGGAGGAAGGGAGCACGGAGAGAGGGAGGAGGGAGGAAGGAGGAGGAGGGAGGGAGCAGGGAGAGGGAGAGGAGGGAGGGAGCCAGGAATGAAGGATAGGGGGTGGGGGGGAGGAGGGAGCGGACGCAGCAAGGGGCGGGGCGACCGCGGCCGTGCAGGGCGGGCCGCGGGGAAGGGAAGGGAGTGAAGGCGCCGAGACGGGGCGAGGGCGGGGGTCGGGGGGGCCGAGGGTGCAAGGGTGCCGAGGGGGGAGTAGGGAATGGGGGGCACGGCGAGGCTGGGGAGAGGGCGGGAGGGGCGGGGGAGGCAGAGTGAAAGGCGGCAGCGACCAGTACACGGATGAAACACGGAGGGAGGGAGGCAGGCGAGAGGGAAGGAGAGGGGGGGTGGTAGGAAGGGAGCGGACGCGCAAGGGGGCGGGGCGACCGCGGCCGGCAGGGGCGTGCCGCGGGGAGGTAGGGAGGAGGCGCCAGGAGGGGGAGGGTTGGGGGGGGGGCCGAGGGGCAAGGGGCGAGGGGGAGGAGGAGGGGCACGGCGAGGCGGGGGGAGAGGCGGATGGGCGGGGGCAGAGGGGGAACAGCGGCCAGCGACCAGACACGGAGAAAACAACCGCGTGCGCGGCCGAGCACCGAAGGGAAAGCGACGTCTGGCCGGGGGAGGACGGGCAGGGGGGACCGCCGGGGAAGGACCGTGGGTCGGGCCACGGGGCACACCCGGCGCCGCCCCGGCAAGGGCCGGCGCCGCAGCCACGGAGGGCCCAAGAACAGGCCAACGCCAAACGGGCGCGACACGCAGCCCGCCCGCGCAGGTGCCGAGGCCAGTGGCACTGGCGGCGACAAGGCGGCGGGCACGGGCGGAGGCACGTGAACGGGCACGGCACGGGCCACGGGCAGGGCACGGGCACGGGGGGAGGCAGGGTGCAGGAGGCAGGCGGGGGGGGGAGGGAAGGCGCCAGGGGGGGGGGCGGACGGCCGGCCCCGGGGGGGAGGCGGGCGGCAGGCGTGCCGGGGGACGCGAGGAGAGGAGGTAGGGAGGGAGGGAGGGACGGAAGGGAGCAGGAGAGAGGGATGGAGGAGGAAGGAAGGGAAGGGAGGGAGGGAAGCGAGGGGAGAGGGGGAGGGAGGGAGGGAGCCGGAAGGAAAGGAGAGGGGGGGGGAGAAGGGAGCAGGACGCAGCCAAGGGGGCCGTGGGGACGACCGCGGCCGGTCAGGGGCGGGCCGACGGGGGAAGGGAGTGGAGGAGGCGCCGCAACGGGGTGAGGTTCTGGAGTGTGGTCGGGGGGCGAGGAGAGCAAGGGGGCGAGGGGAGGGGAGAGTGTGGAGCCACGGGCGAGGGCGGGGGAGAGGTCGGAGGGGCGGCAGAGGGAACAGCGGCCCAGCGACCAGGACCACGGAGAAAACACCGGGGCGCGGGAACCGAGCACCGAAGTGGGAAGGA
>QEYB01001286.1:0-42042 GCA_017562135.1 Dipylidium caninum
CTATACCAGCCTTTCCCGGCCACCTTCGGGGTTAGGTCGGGTGTCTTTCACACTGCCAGGAAAATGTCACCTCAACACGCAAACAGAACCTTAAATCCAACAGTCAAAGAAGAAATGATGGACTAATTGATGACCATTTAAGGAATACGTGGAGTAGTAACTTCTCCTTGAGTCTTCAGTTTGAAGAAATAAACAACTTTCTAGCGTAAGTATTGTTAGTCGCACTAATGTACCAGATATTACTTGCTCTATATCCCCGGAAGCACATCTCTCCTCTCTCGATACAGCTGGCCTGGCGTTCACGACCATGCCGGTCCTGGCAGCGCCTCGTCATTTCCGTGTTCACATTCAAAATCTTATTGTTTATACTCCAAATTCTTTCAACCTTCACGTTAGCTGATATATTAATGTGACAATGTTTCAGGCCAAGAGATGAAGGCTCTCAAGCTTAAAAATTAAAGTCAAGAATGCTATTAATTATAGTATTAAGCAAGATTGTCTTTTTCTTTAACGCCTCGTAAACAAGATAATCATTCTGATTACTTATGACCCGTTTATGCCGTTAACACTCCATTCCTTTCTACCAGGGTGATGCCTCTTACAGTATGATCGGAAGGCATTTACCACGAAAAACAGGAACGACTGGTGGAATAAACTCCCCTCTAAAGTGGTGAGTACTGGGAGTGGGAGACTTTTTACGGGAAGTCGGAGTGCCACATAAACGCAGATCAATATGCGGCATAACATCGAGAAAGGATTTGGAATATTGCTCCAACCATAATAACCACATTTTCCCACCTCCTTGCTACGTCCACAACGAAACCCCTCCGTCCCCTTGTCCCTCGCACTCTTCTCTTTGGACTTAGAATGTGGAGCATTCGAGAATTTTATGGGCTGGCGAAAGGAATGCGACGGTGCGTGTACTTCCTTCCTCCCTTTTCTCCATCCAATTTGCATACATTTTTACTAATCTACCTTAAAAAACAATTAGTCCAACATCATTTTATTTTAAGTACTGAGACAAAATCAGATTAAGAAAAGTAACAGAAAAGTAAATTTCATTTTTTAAAACCCATCTTATAAGGAACTGAGAACCTCAATTTATCTCCGTGGAGGGCAAATCTTCCCCCTTCCGCGTCTAATTGGACTTCTGGCCAGCTGGGTAACATTGGCTGACAAAAGATGCCGACGTCTCACAAAGGATAGCGAAATCACTTCTACATACGAGGTTGCAACCAGTCCAAAGGTTTGACCTTCGACCTCTTTGGCGTTTTCGGCATTATTTTTTCAGCACATTTGGCAACTAATTATCCATGCAGGCTCCCCACCCCCACCACAACACCCCAGCCAGCCCAGCCCATCGTACTTTATCTCGGTCCGCTGGAGTGAAGTGTTGTTGGAGTAAACAATTTACTTTAGACCCACCTTCCGTCGGAAGTGTTGGTGGGCGAGAAGACGAGGAGGAGGGAGAGGGGGAGGAGTTCAAACGACTCCAAGACATATTTATAAGTCTGATAAAGGCAGCCCGCCCTTCGCATTCGGTCTTGGGTTAACACCCTTTTGGGGGACGGGAGGCGCGGAAGTTGAGTTGGGTATAGGCGAATGTTTTTAGGAATTTACGCGTTCTCTAAAAATGCGGGAGCTGACCAAATCCTTCAGAATTTGGAACAGCTGCGTGGTTTTTTATGTTATTTAAAAGGGCACACATCGGTTAAGAACCGGTAATTTCAGGTTAGTCTAACGGATACTTGGGAAAATTCATGTTGTGGGGAGGGAGTTTACTTGCAACACAGGGAGACGAGGTTCCGGTCAATATCCGTCGGGAACAGCGATCTCGCCGTAACAGACGAAGGCGAAGGACAGACAGAAGAAATACTGTGACAACGGCCACGGTGCTGTTACACGGAGCATCCAATCTGCCTACTGGCACTGCCCTCTTTCAATTTCTGGACAAAGATACAAATACGGTGAAGCTGGGCGACGCTATCAAGTCCCATTCTAACGTGGACACGACTGAAGGTACCATGTAATAAAGAAATTGCCATTCTCCAATTGGTTGTAGATTTCGTACGCCTAACTACGCCACGGCATCGGGGATGTCTTTTCAATTAGGCGTGTTTCAAAAAAATACAAGGCGAAATTCCAGAAAATTAGACTTTTGCGTGTGTGAGACACGCGGAGGTGAAAGTGCCAGCCTCATTCTGATGTATTTTTGGGAAAAGCAGCAGATCGATGTCTTTCAACTCCTTTCTCCAGCCAAATTTTACTCCCCCGTGCCACGATACAGTTGGTTTGTCTCATAATCCCAACACTAGCCTCGAACTCGACGCAGTCAATCGACATTTTGCACCTAAACGCGTATTGCGCACTTTATGAATGAGTTTGCATGGATGCCAGTTTGATTTTTGGAGATCGGCTGGCCATCTTGGTGTGGTAAAAGCAGGGGCTTTTAGATTTATAATGGTGTGGTTTAAATTTAATTCAAATGGAGGGAAATCCTGCGTTTTTTTACCAAAGTAGTCACCAAGCAACAGGACCAGCAGGTGAACAACACCTCGGCAGCTTCTCTGACCCTTTCAGTGGTCCCAACGTCCGATTTGGTGGGACCCGGGCCCAATACAGCAACACATTCGTGTCACCCGTGATGTGTACCCTCGAAAAAGCCAGCACCTCGTAACATTGATAAATTTTTTTAAAAATCCTACTCCAATCGTGAATTTGGTCCTTCGTGGCAAGCCAGTGTCTTGACTTCTCCTCAATGCAGGTAACTTCTTTTATCTCCTCCTTCACTGTTTAAGTTTCTCCCTCTACCTCCTCCATTTTGTTGTGGGCCCTCAGACTATCTCGAACGCAAATCTTACGATCGCGGCGGCGTTATCCATATTCCCTCGCTCTTCGACTTCATGCTTCACTTCTCCACCAATTCCATTGTCAGGGTATTGGCGGACGGTTTTAGAATTTGTGCATATTTAGAGGAATTTTAGGGTTTTTTATCTTTTTGAGGAGGCTGTGAGACACAGGAAATATAAGAGAGATAGAAGAGGGCTAAGTTCATCGAGTAATTTCGTGGTACAACCCTAACATTTACCGGTTCAGCCGCCATGACCAGCTTACTATATTCCTAAATGTGGCAACCACTCCCACAACGCTAATTTTTAGCGGCCACTGCTCCAATTCCACTGCCTGCATAAAGCAGAAGGAGGTAACTAATGACGATACGCAGTACAGCTGACAAGTAAGCGCTCCATTAAGCGAGCCTGCCGTGTTGCAAGCAGGCTCATCTCCTCACTCGACTACCGATTTCCCTGTGGGACGAGGGGGTGAGCGAACATTCAAGTTTTCTACACTCCAACCTGTTGAATAATTAAACCCAACCAACCACGTTCAATTAACTGAGACGGGCATTTCAAAAGTTGGAACACTGGAGAAGCTTCTTTAATCCGTATATATAACCGGGAAAGAGTATAAAGGATGCGAAATCGTCAAATGAGGTACAATTGAATCAAAAATCCTAGGTAACTTGAGAATCTCCGGATTGAAAGGTCGCCATTTGGGAGTTTGTTATCTTTTTTGGCGTTTGAATACACGATATAACTAATCTAGTGTTTTGGGTACTATGCCATAATACTTTAACCGTTATTGGTGGGAGAATAGAAAGCACTACTCTCACCATTCACCGGTTTGCCTGTTTAAAACCTGATCGAATACAGCGCACAGTAGTAAAGTTTAACGGTGCTCTGGGTCAATGTCCAAGCCGGGGAGTGAGGTGATCTGTTGGGTATGAGAGAGTGCTGTCGCCTTGAGCACTACGGAGCTTTTTGAAGAAAATTTTTATCGTGATCGCCAGCTGAGACCTTAAGAGTGGTACCGGAAAATAGCTTTACGTGCTGTGCAGGGACCGCTGACGTGTCTTTCAGTGTGAACTGCTACCGCAGATCACTTATTATCAATAAATAGTCAAAACATGCATGTGGAGTGTTCACCTCCTCCTAACTGAGGCGTAAACACTTATGAGGTCGGCATGAATTTAGGCGATATTACTGCACAGAAAAGTAAGCATATGTAATTAAAAGTTTATTTGTGTCTTCCCATTAATGAGAGGGGCTTAAATGCGAACTTGGGAATGGGCTACGGGAGAAAAGTAATTTAATGGTCAGATTTAGGCAATTCTGATATTTTGAAGCATTCTACCTTAGGTATAAGGTTGGGTCAAAGTCTTCATAAATAGGCTTACTTGACAAACCTTTACTTGGGTTGATCTGGACATCAACAGGACAAAAGTTTTATTTCATTAAATCAGGCTGAATGGCTGCAAAGTGACAGTTTATGGGGGAGGGCCATTTTCAAACAAACATAATTAACTCACTATTGGTCTTGTAGGACTACGTGGGCAGTATTTTTTGGGGAGCCAATTGTAGCCTGTGAAGACGACGGTAAAAACTGGCTGTATCCTGTAAGTGCTGCGTCTCGGAACACATGTGAACCCAGAGTGGACGTACGTTGAGTCATTAAGAGTTTTGAACTTATTAAACAAATACAAGGGCCCATGGTCAGGTAATTTAATAAATACGAAAAGGTCCGCTGTTGTGCATATCGTCATTCTTCGCGGGAGGTTGGAGTCGGCGGATGTGTCTTTGCTGGGGCTCACTTAATAGCCGCTTATTTGGCAAATTTGATTGCGAGAAAAATTGACCTATATAAAGGTTCTACAAACCCAGAGAGTTTGATGAAATTTAACCACCGCACACTGGTGAGCATTATCTGACGCATCATGCATTTCCTTTTGAAGGCACAATAACATTTCAAATCGAGCTCTTTAACACCTTGCTGAATGGAGGACTCGGTAAATAACACCCAAGTTATGGTTTTACCCCCGTTGGAACTTTTAACGGCACTTTTCGGGCTACGATTAGACGGTCCTGGGCAGTAGAATAGGTATCAGTCTACTCCAGAGCGCTGAGGAATGAGTGCTGTTGAGAATTATCTAAAGTAATATGGCAGTGCGGAGCCTTTTTACCAAAACCAGATAATTAATTTGAAAACTCGTGGGTATATTTACGTTCCTCCCTGGCTTTAGTATTTCTCTGTTGAAGGCACATAAGGAGTTTCCATCAATGAATTGTGAACACCGAGTCGCGACTTGGTTTGAAGTTTTTGAAGGTTTGACGCGACTAAAGCCGCAAGTAACTCCTTTATGACAATCTCTTAAACTCAGTGACCGATTGTAATCAATAAAAAGGCAAATAATTGTGCTCTCTTCGAAATAAGAAATTGTTTATTTCTGGTGCTAATTGTTTCGGGGATCCCTTTACTCACTCGGAGTCTCTCCATATCTCACAGTCCAATAAATTTGAGGTACCGCACCACTGATCTGAAATATGCGGCGTCTACTTAAGAAGAAATACAGGAATGTAGAAGTAAGATGGGTCTAACTTAAGTACTTCTCTATTTCGGGTTCGAAGAACGAAGGGTTCTCTCGATCTTCCCTTTCTGCCAAATGCACACCTCTGTGCGCTATGAAATCGGACAGTATGGAATGAAGTCTTTGAAGTCGACTTTAGTATGCATCTGCACTTGTTTAAAAACTTGGGCTGACATTGAAAGTAAGGCGAGTGACAAGGCATAGAGGCAACTGTGTCCTGAATACTATTAGCAATGTAACGAGGTGAGAAAAGGAAGGCAATTTATTAATTGTAATTTCGAACCATCTCCGTGTGAAATGTAAAAAATAAAAAGAGCAAGCTTACCTGCATACAAAGTTCGTGCGAGGTCGATAGCCCGGGGCCACACATACGTAATACTTTACATGGTCAACTGAAGGATTGTTTAGACAATTACATGGCACCTTTGCGCTAAACTTGTCGAATTCTTGTTAAATGTTTGCGGCCAGGCTTACCTCGAGTGGCCACTCTCGTTAAGCAATGAGAGTAGTGGTTAGGAAAAATTATTATTTTAACTTAGCCAAAACTGAATGCTACACTTCGATATAAAATCACGTTAATATTTTTCAAAAACAACTAGTTGTTACTTTTGCTTTCTGCCTTCTGCTTAACTTTGGCGCGGGGCGGGGGCAGGGGCGGGTGGGGGCTGGGAAGGACAATAACACACGCCCATTTTTTGCGACTTTTTTAGGTGGAAGACGATAATGCGATCTGGGGACAGGCTGGCCGCTAGGACACTAAGAAATGACAATTAATCAATACTTCTGCGCTACCATCACCTCATTTCACTTTTCCTTATCCTTCCTCCTCCTCTTCTACTTTTCGTGCACGTCCATGTGAAAAGCCACAAAACCAATGCAGTTGATAATATTCGCGCAATTTTGTAACATTTTGGATATTACATTTAAGCGTAGTGTGCCACCCTCGGAACATGTCTTCAAGTTTATTGAAGGACCTACTTCAAACGAACCTCCTACTGAATCTATTCCACAAATTCACATGCATTTAGTGCCTTACAAGGCCCCGATGTGAATGAGTAGATTATCCAAAAACCTGAAACTGTAATCGTGCCATAGGAAGGGTGCGAGACATGAGCCCGTGGATTTGTTTGGCCAAAGTATACCCCTTTTTCTCCTCAAGTGAAAGAAAAATATCTTTCTCTATAAGTCTTGCCGCTACCAAACTTTCTCGCCACATTAAGTACATTAAAAGAGCTCAAAAAGCAATTATGACAACGGTTACCTACTGGAACCATACTCAGTCGAGCATTGTGAGATCATTTGACTCCTCCGAGTACCCTACCAATACAATGGGTCTTCTGAACATTTGACCTGATTTTGACATTCTCCATTCTTCAGGGTTACTTCCTCTATATTTGCTCTCCCAATGACCAGTTGCTACTATTTCTTATTTTTCTCAAAGACATATGATCTACTCGAAGACGGTGAGTTGTGAGAGAACTTACGACTCCAGCAAATTTTGTGCCATTTCGCTGGGGCATCGCAGATTCTGTCAACTTCCAGTAGTCACTTATGAAAGGGATTAGGAAAATTTGGAAAGTGTTCACACAAAAACAAATGCTGAGTGTTTCCTTCCTTTCACCTTTCGTTAGACTCCGGGATGCCACCTCCCTCGAAATAAACTAAATTCTCACTCACCGCTTTTGTCGCCTTGTTCACTGGCCTCCTGGTTGGCCGCGTCGGACTCATTTTCTCGTGGTGCTTCGACGTCTCGAGTGAAGAGGAGGCCCCCGGCATTCCGTGGCCCGAAAAAAGAGAGACCGATGAAAAGGAATGTAAAAGGGAGAGTCGCCTTCATTGCAACTGTCTCGGTATCGGTCAACCTGTTAAACAAATCTATCGTAATTCTTTCGGTTAAATGTTAATGTCTGCTGTTGGGATAATGACTTCATCTACGCGTTGTTCTAAATGGACCAACAGGAGCACGTAGTAAAAACAACTTCCTCTTTAAATAAACTCATTTAAAGTTTTACACCTCTACAACACCAACTTCTGTTCAAATGAGGTTAATCAAAAATGGGGGGATATTTTAAGCTGCGGTTTGTTCAGTGCGTTCTCCATCATTCATTAATTCCTGACAGTCTTCAGATCCCTTTTTTCCCAGTTTCTGGTATTTTTTAGAAGTATATAAAAGGTGTAAGTCTATTTCACTCTACACACACACACCTGTCCATTTTCCCTACTTTATGCGAAACAGTCTTGATTTGAGTGTTATTGGCGGGATAGTCGAAATCACATGTGGCAAGTGGGAAGAGGGTATTCAACTAATTTATCGCCTGGACTTGAATACAGAGTTGTCATCGATCCGGTTATTTATAAAGTGTGGATTTGATCGCAATACAAGGCAGTGAAAAATGCTCCGACACTCGACTTTTTATTTTTGTCGGCATTTTTGAAAGTAGGCAAGTGAATCTAATCATTACAGAAACTAGCCACTTCGGGGGAAATTGACAAGTCAGACAGACAGAATAAATTACCCTCTAAGTAGAAAATTTCGTGGAAGGTCTTAAATGCTTCTGTATTCTACACCAACTCACCGCAAACACGTCGTATGTGGAATTCAAAAGGATGAATCACATAACATATTGAGCATATAATTGGAATACGAAGGAAGCAAAAGTAGGACGTAAAAATAGAAAAACTTGTGCGACTCCTCAGTACCAATCATGAGGGATGATACAGGTTAATTAGGAGATTTATTCAAAAAGAGGGCGAATCTTTATTTTAACCGGTTGCAACAAACACTAAAGCATTTCGAATGTGAAGGGGAACTGTGAGTGAAGACTATTAGAAAGTGGGCGATTGGGCGAATTAGGAGAGGAGGCAACTTACACGTGAATTTCGGGGAACGGACTGGCATCTCCCTCACCAACTGCCTTGGAGGTATTCTCACCGCAGCCAATCCTGTGAGTCGACTTTCTGTCGGCCAGTCAAATTAAAGGCCTTATTTATTTCACCCATTATTGGTTCATGACGTTGCAAATAGGGCAAATTGCCGCGAGAGGTAGAGAAGTTCTACAGGAAGATGCGCCCTTGGCTATTACTGTCGACTAAAGCATAGTCCAAAGTTTAGGTGTTTTAGTCTTTGTTGTTAACCACATGGGCAAACTTTGGGCTATTTTAAACGGCTTTTGATGGGGACTACAATGTTCCCTCGCCCTCCCCGTCTCGCCCCCCCTCCCTCCCCGCCAACTATTTAGGCAGAAAGTTCGTTCTTGAAGGCCCTTGGCGAATCATTTTTTAGTGGGACGAAAGGTTGTTTACCTATAGCGAAATGGATTAGTCGCCTTGGAAGGGTGGACTCTCTGCCGGATTTAAAAATATCTTTTCACACTCATACCGTTTGTCTGTGTCCGGATGTCTCGCCTACCATTGTCTCGGTTCCTGACTTACCTTGAAAAGGACGCTGGCCGGGCTTCTGAATTCAGAGTAGGCGATGACAATCGAGTTCTTGTCAAAATGCAAATAACAGAGGCATTGAGGCCTTCAGAGCAAGGTGGGAAAAAGTAGGAGAGAAATCAAAATCTACTTCCGATATGCTCTGGTCATAGCCTGTGGTTAGATGCGAATATTCCCGAGCCTCGTCTACACTTCAGGGTAATCGCAATCGATGGATTTTGGAAGGTTCAAGTATGTGGCCAAACACTCCAGCAGAGACTTGTCTTCTGCCCCAAGAGGACGGACGCATTTACATAAAGTAACATAAATTAGATTTTTGTCTACAAACCCATTTTATTCGACACTTTCAGCATTAACTGTCATTATACTGGGCCGAAAGGGAGAGTGAACAATGCGTTCACTGAAAACACGTAGAAGATTTTGGATGGATGGGAATAGCTCTGAGTAAATTGAAAATGAGTCTTCTTCCTCGGCTTATTTTTGCAAGGCGTCTTCGATGTTTTGGGAAGCTCTTTTGATGTCCTCGTAGGTTTTTCACATCTAAATTGTCGTCAGGAGTAGGTCTCTTGGCCAAATCAAAGCAACAGGTGTCATCTTTGCAAATTTTTTTTTTGGGGGGGGGGTTTGACAACCTATGAGTACGATAGCTTGGCGAGTCCTTTGATTTTCGAGTCATTTATAGATGATACTTTACTATTTTTTAGTGAATTTTTCACTCAACACTAAGGCCGTCAAATAGCAAAGCCACGTTAGATGCTGATAAGTCGGGGTAGGAAAGCCAGGGTTACGGTTTCGATTTAAGCGTTAAACAACCCTTTTGATAAACCATAATTAACCTCGGCTTTGTCTCCTTTCATTTCTTCGAATGATCATTATTTGTTTTCTTCTCTCAGACTATGCTTCTCATCCCAATCCACTCTTAAGGTGATTCACATTTTTCCCCAGTCCACATTTATGAGTAGCGGAATATTTGGAAAAACAATGCCATTCGGGTGAATGACATACAAAAGAGGTGACAACAATTCAAATTCTCTTCGTGACTTTTTTATAGATGAAAATGAGTAAACTTAATTGTGAAGCGAAGAGATTGCATGCCTTCTGTGAGATCTTCTTTACTATGAGCGGTGGACGCCTCATCAAACCTGTCCTTCCACCTCTCCTGACTACTCCACCGGGACTAGTCTCCCCCTGTCCTAATGACTCTGGTGCTGTAAATTTTGCTTTTTCCCTGTGAGGCGAAGCAGGTCAAAACCGATGGGCTTCTTAACCAACCGTCCAATCCCCCCGCCTAAAGGCGGCTGTAATAACGGGTTTCAATCTGAGTAGCCTCTCTTTCTTTTCCTTCTTTTTCTTCTCCTTCTTCTATTCTCTCCACATCATATTTAATCTCTTTGCATTTTTACATGGAATAATTCAGACATAAACAAGTCTGTCGCCATGCCATGCCTGCTGTGACAAGTCATTTAGGTAGGTGTAGTTAAGGGTCGCCCTCACCACATCACATCAGCCTCAATCGCATCTCAGTGGCCATGTTAAAACCAAAAAATGCCTGCTTTGATTTAGTTTGATTCCCAGAATCCGTCACTCATGCAAATTGTTGTCAAAAGTTGTTAAGACATAAAACCTTTTTTCACCTACCTTTGAACTACTTCGGCTGTAAGGATAGCGAAAGGTCAAATTAAACTTGTAAAAGATTAACATGCTTCGTTTTAATTTTGGCATTTTGACAGTTCCCCATCTGCAAATCCCGTCCACTTGCTTTATTATTCCGCCAGTGCTACAACCTGGAACGCCGACGGCTATTAATGTGGAGAAGTAGCGAGAGTATAAACGAGAATGGGCACAATCGACTCTTCTCACCCATTATTATAGGGGTCAGGGTTGAAACAGGGTAAATAGGCAAGAGAAACACAACCAAAACCACAGCGTCCCGACCCCCAGTCTGAGGGTTTACAATGAGCTAATTGACTGGCCATTTCAACAGACACTATTGTGCCTAAGGTAGTCCAAGGACGAGTGATTTTGTGACCAGAGGATTAACTCATTGACCTTGACGAGGACCTCTCCAGTTCTGGGCTGCTTCTACTAGGTCGGAAACTATAAAAGGGGCGTTTATGCCTATTCTATGTTCAGCTGCAAATGAGAGGGTACATTGTAGCCTGCCTTCGGAATTTTCACATAACTGTTAAAAGTATCTTTCTACTCATTTCGTAGAAGTTTTTCATCTCTCTATTCCATTTGTGTCTTATTTTTCGGCCATACCAAACGGAAAATTCTACATTTACATCTACGTTCTTGTACGAGTTCAACTTTAATCGTAGCGCACCTCAACAGCCTCCCAGAAACATTATTGAGGCATTCAGAGATGGATATATTAGTTAATATAAAATGTCCCACATTCAAGGAGCCTCGCATCGAGGAAGACCACCGACCCATGTTGACCACGAGGAAGAATTAAAGACCACAACTATGGAATCCGACCCCTACACAACTATTGGTCAACCTGGGTCTCACCTAAAGAGGAACGGGCCATCCATACGACTACGGCTGTGTTACAACATCCGCGTCTACTAGAAGATGAAGAAAAACGAAAATTGGGCTCAAGTGTGCATACCCCACCAACTGGCGCAACTGAAGATGATTGAGTGAGCGGAGGAGCAGGAGCGCATCTCTGTTGCTTCCCTCGCCAATTTTACACCAAATCATCACGCGTGATGAAAAGTGGATTTCATGTGATAATGGAAAACGAGCAAAGCAAATGGGTAAATAAGACTGAATGCACCTCGAAGATGAAATTTCGTAAAAAAGAGGAATGGTTGTCATAGGGTCGATTGCCCAGGGAGTGATGCGTTGTTCCCTCATTCCGACAATCGGGCGAAACCACAAGAGCGACGAAGTCCACTTACGTACAGAAAAGTTAATAACTTAAACTTTCTCCACCCCATTATTATACGGACGCTTACTATAACGTATGTGTCAAGAAGCAGTGACAATTCTGCGAATACGTCACTCTACCTCAGCGCTCTCATGTGGAAGGCAACGAAGTCTCTTAAACCTGTAAGCTGTGCTGCAGAATGTGCGCAATTGGGCACTAATCAAACAAGACAATGTCACCGTCGACCAGGTGTAATTCCTTTAACATTTTCTGTTGGCGTGAGGAAAAGTGGTGGGGCTCTGCACTTCAATAGCTTGGAAGACCCTCAATAGTCGAACCTGGACAGCGCCAGTCTTTCTCTCACCCCTGTAGACAGAAATGATTTAGGCGGCGGGGACGGCAACTACTGGGAGTTCCTTAGTTTAGCTTTGAAAAAGGACGGCTACCCTCCAATTGTTTGTGTGTACGTGTAGGCAAAGAAGAATTTCTCAGCAGACGAAGAAGACTGATACCTTTCTCCTCCTCCTCCTCCTCCTCCTCCTCCTCATCATCATCATCATGCATCATCATCTTCTTCTTCTTCTTCATCGTCATTATCATCATCCTCTTCGCGTCGCCAAAGTGGCCTTTACGCGCCATGCGGTTTACTTCTACTATTCTTACATAACCCCAAATTGGAGCACTGCGCAGTTCAACATGTTCCGGGTGAAATGAATTACGTATTCGAGGTGGATTCACTAGTGAAAAGGCGCTCGATAGTGGTTCCAAAATTTCGTTCTGCAATTTGAGTATCGCAAAGGAGCCTCGCTAAGAGGAAAACCACCGTCATTACTGATGACAAGGAGGAATTAAGAATGACGACCGTGGAATCCGGTCTACACGCAAACTATTCGAGAATTTGGGTCTAAACTATAAAGGAACTAGCCATCCATTTGGCGCGCGGTAAAAATAAACAAAAACTGGACATGTATGGCGACCGTAGCTACTGACGCGACTGGAGATGGTCGAGCCACCGAAGGACAAGTGAGCGCGATAACGCCCAGCGAAGACCACATAAAGCCTAATTTGCTGTTGACAAATAAACTTTTCTGAAATGTGAAAGTGTATCACGTCCTCCGTATTCACCCGAGATTTCACCAACCGATCAATTAATTCCTGTTTAATAATTAGGAATTATTTTTTATGCAAAATAGCAATTAAATTAATGTTAAAAAGACTTTGACTTGACTAGTGGTTGGAAGAAAGTCATATGTGTCAATGGGAGTTATTTTGATTAGATATAATAAAGGGTGTAAAAATTGGGCTTTTTGTTTTCCACTTTTACTCAACGCTGACGTCTTTTCTGTGTTGAAAGTTGGAGGGAAAAGAAAAGAAGAGCATTCGACCACAAAAGCTTTATCAATTCCTGATGGCAGGAAGTGAAAAATAATGGTAAGATGAATGGGACCACACGTTCATCTACTGCTCGGATTAAACGGCAAAGTGGGTTACAATCTTCCCTTTGTGGAGGAAAATCAAATTAGGCGGACTTTTTTTCATTTGTTTAGCCCAGACTGCGAAAGAGCAGGATCTTACGACCCCGGTTACTTGGTTGGACGTAACATTCAAAAATCCCATGGAACTGTATTGAAATCCAAGGTCGCATAAGTGGTAAGACAAAGAACTACTCCATTTGAGTTTAAGCATAAATCTGACAGATTGAGACATGCCTCAATTGCAAATGCATGTGCAGAATTTTCTCGCATTTAATTAAAAAAACGCTGCTATTAGCCTGGAAACTAGTAAATGGGCGTTGAAAAAATTGTACAAACAGCCAAAGCAATTTTCCTCATTATTCGTTGCATTCAATCAAAATAACTTGCAGTGGCTTCTATGACTTTCTGCCAACGATTGAGCAAGTCGTATATGTCTTTGTAAAAAAGATGTTAATTTGTAAAGTTAGTAAACGATTCAAAGCCTCTTATAATGTCATTTTCGTGTGGCATTTTTTGCCTGTTAAGTAAATCCTAATTAAGAATAAGGTAGTAATTTTTCTGTCGGTAAAATATCGGGTAAATATGGTGGATGTGGTACAATTTCATTTTTCAGAGAAGTTAATTTGTCAAAAGTAAATTAATCTTCATGTGATTGTCGCTCTTGAGGTCGTCCGACCTCTTTCAATGGAGCCAATTTGTACGGGAGGTACACATGAGTCCATTTTTTGCTTTCTTCATCTTTTAGCATATACAGACGTTTTAACACAACATTAGCCACATGAATGGCTAGCTCCTCTTTAGTTTAGACCCAAATTCGCAAATAGTTCGGTGTGTAGACCGTATTTCACAATCGTCGTTTTTGATTCCTCCTCCGTTATCAACATGGGCCGGTGATCCCCCTCGAAGCGAGGCGGCTTGACGATACTCAAATTGCCAGA
Source organism: Dipylidium caninum (assembly GCA_017562135.1). Taxonomy (NCBI): domain Eukaryota; kingdom Metazoa; phylum Platyhelminthes; class Cestoda; order Cyclophyllidea; family Dipylidiidae; genus Dipylidium; species Dipylidium caninum. The sequence continues at coordinate 14,149 of QEYB01001286.1, forward strand.
AGGAGATTTATGCAACAAATATGAAACATTTTATGTTCATCAGTGAGTTCGTCTCCAAATGCTTCATTAATGTTTCTCGAAGCCTGCTGAGCTGCGCTATGATTAAATTTGAACTCATACAAGTAAAGTAGATGTAAATCAGATTAGTTTTCTGTCTGAAATGAAAAAGATGAAGTAAAAATGGGATACAAAGGGGAAAGTTATGCGAAATGAGTGCGAATAATGCTTTCAGCATTCACAAATAAATATATCGAGCACACGTGGCAAGGTATCTCTCTCAAACGTATCTGAGGGAAGACTAAATCGCAACACTCGTTTTATAGTTTCCAACTTAATAATTACTTCTAGCACCTGAAATGTTGGACTTGACTGCCCTGTGCGAACTCTTTCCCAATTCTTTACTTTCCATCGGTACAAATGAGCCAAGTTTAATCGATAGCAGCGTGGCGGCATTGCCGATATCTACCAGAAATAGCCTGCTTTTGTTGTGGCTCTTCATTCTGTCAAGTGTTCCACGACTAGAAAACGTTACTCCCCATTGCTTCATCACACAATTACACAGACAAAGAATATAAGATAACACTCATAATAATTAATTTACAGAGCTGTAACGAATGAAAGCTAATAAACAGTTCGGTAGCCCTCAATCCACAGTTCCATACTCTGCCTTCTTCCCCAGTTCAGGAATGCCATCTAGTTGACATTTGATTTGTCGCTGTGTTAATTGTAGCTACTGACACTTCGATCCCTCCCATTGTCCTAAGGTTAACTTAACAGTGGGGAACGAATTTCTATGCAGTAGAACACAAAAGGGAGTAAATATTATGGACGATAATCCCTTCGGTGTCCAGACCGTCGTAATTTTTGTGTTATCGATTAAAACATACACTGGATTCCACCTCCGATGCTTATCCGCATAAATTTTGTTCCTACCGCCTTTACATTTAGCCTCAACTTCGCTTTAGGGAGGTGACAAATCAAGAAATACAAACCAACGCAACGACAGGGTGGAGACCTATGATGGTGTGGTGAAACTTTAGGGGCTTCGTCGAAAAAGAGCCCGAAAAATTTGAATAGTTCCGCCCAAGGGGATTTTAACGAGTGTGTGAATTTCATTACGAGTCGTGACGAGTAAGCAATATATGTCTCCCGAGCATGTGACATTTGCGTGATTTTGGCACAATGATGAATAAGTCAGTGATGTCAAAATGTAGCTGGAACCCATGACATGATTCGAGGCTCACCACCCGACTCTAAGTGTCATGACACAGTGAGGAATTCAAGGCAATCTCTTTTGAGGTATCTTAAATCGTCAACACAGTGAAAAAACTCATTTTCATTCCTAGCCCATTCTTCCATGTCTGCTTAGGAAAAAGTCTGTCAAAAATTGAAGTAACTTTTTCTCCTGTTACGTACACGACTCATCGGTGCAGAAGCAAATTTTGCAACTGATCACAGTTTCGAAACTAAGATTGACGTCAATCGTAATAAACTTCATCTCAGCCCCATTGAAAAGCGCATTTTATTTCGAGGTTGGCCATATGATTATGTCATGTTCTAATAAGATGGGATTTTCAAATTTCAGTACAGGAGTTAAGCTCTAAGTGAGGCTTTTCACTCGAGAAGAGTTGAGGAGGCATGACTGGGCATTTCATTCTTTTAAATTCACAAACTCATTTCTAATGGAACTAGAATTTTCATCCTTTGTCGGGAGAATTGGCGGCGAGGCGACAACCAAAAGTTTCCGCCGAATGGCTTAACAGCAAGATACTGCTCCGACTTGTAGGATAACCGACACCTCTGATACAAAGTTGGCCAAAGTAATCCATTTAGATAGGCGGAAAGAGATCATCGAAAAGTGAAGGGTATCATAGGCCTCATTTCGCCTCCTAGCAGCTAGAAATCGTCCGCTTCATCGTCCTGTTGGGCTGACGTTCTACCGCTTTTCCAGCCTCGCAGGTGGTTTCGACAGAGCGCTTCTTTGGCGTCAATGGAGTAACAATGGCAACAAGTCATAGAGTTGGCAACTGGAGGACAGTGGATTTTGAGAAAGAACGGAAATTCGAGCTTTTTGCCGAAAAATATAACTTTATCCCATTACGTGTTGTCCGTTTTCGTCGATGACTTTTTGCTATCGTTAACACAGTGCCATAATTCCACATTCATAAAATCGCTGATCTCTGTTATCAAAAAACTGAATTGAGTGATTTAACATTAGTAGCATAATAAGATTTTACCACTTAAGAGGTTTCGCATGGAACGACGAAGCAAAGGGCAGTCTGAAGGCGCAAGATCGGGGCTTTACAGCAAATCTCAACGCATTCCAACCCAAATCCAACAATTTTTGGAAAAGAGGTGTGGAGCTGTGCATTTGCCACTTCTGGCCGTTTTGTTTGAATTGCATCATATAGTTTGGCGAGGTTTTGTACATGTACATTTAAAATGACCGTTTGGTTGTCTGATAAAAGTTCAAGATTCAGAATTCCTTTATAATCCCACCAGACCGACAACCTAAACTTTTTCTGGTATTTCTCTGCTTTTGCTATGTCTGAGCTGTTCATCTGGCATCACTCACCATCTCTTCCTATTAGCCTTGCTCTAAATTATCCACTTTTCGTCACCAGTAATTAGCCTTTTCAGAAATGGATAAAATGCGTTAGATCAAGTGAATTCCTTTAAGCTGGTGGAGGATACTTAGATCTAACTTCCTGACATAGCCAAGCTTATTTAACTTTCTTTTCAATGTATGTACGTGATTCGCATCCAAACTTCTGTGCATCATCATTTCTTGTGTCCTGGCGTTCTAAACCGAAAAATCCCCTCACTGATGTGATTATTGCCAACTTCAACTAGAATGACGGCCAGATTGTTGAGCATTTCCTATGAAAAGTCGCCAAAACGCAATCTGGCAAACGAATTTTTGCGGACTCTGCCTTTGTTTCAAGGCCTCATTCTCATTTGGGACACATCACTTCTTGTGTGCTCACGATGCCTTGCGATGCCAGATGCACATCCGGTTCTTTTGCCTTTAAATTAAGATAATAACAAAACTACAAAGCTTAAGACAATTTTATACTAAACGAGAGGTAGAGGTCCAAATAATAATATTAATAAGTACGGCTTGGATACTTCGAACGCGTTTACGCAAAATACTTTAAAATCCATCTGCCAAGAAATCCGCAACCACTTAGTAACCCGATATTTACTCTCCACCATTCTAACAGTTAAGGTCTATCTAAGAATCTACTCGGATTCTCAACACTCATACAGAGATAATTGAACGAGAAATTAAAGATTCCGTTAAGGCATGCATTAACTGACCGAAACAGTGCAGGGGGGAGCTCACGAAGGCTAATTAATGGCTACTTATGATAGCAAACCTATTTCCGGGCTGCCTTAACACCGAATTCTGTGTGTCCCAGTCGAGATCAGCCAGTTCTCCGAATTGGCTGGCTGTGCGACAGAACAGAGGACTTCGTGGCTTTGCACGGCACTCTCTTGGTTAGTACGGTAGCATTATGGTCCAGACATGATGGCAAAGCTGTCAGTGGATATAATAAATCTTTACAGAGATGTTGCTAGAAAGGCATTTCTAATCTGGCTCCTGGTGAGGAGAGAACAGGAGGTGGCTACTGTTTCACCAACCACCCTAAAACACATCCGGTAGGTCGAGCTTGACCACCTTGCCGATCGCACATCAACACACGTATGTTTAGGTGAAACGAACGTGACCGGAAGTGGCTAGTAGATATATAGGACAGTTTTTAGTTACCCAGCTGTACTCGTTTTTGGGCAGATCACACAATGAAGACCTACATTCTCCTTGCTTTCACCTTCGTGGCTTCCGTGGCCTGTGTCAAGGCGTAAGTCCTCAAAATTAACTCATGCATGGGCATAAATAAGTGAGAAATTTCCCGACCTTACCATCCTGCTGGTTTCTTTTACCCTAAGGAACGATGATACTTCACTGAAGGATCAAAGCATGAAGACTTTGGGCGAGTTGAAGGAGTTCTTCGGGAAAGATCCCTTGGGTCAAAAAATGGCCGCTGTTTGCAAGGAGGTGAGAGACTTCTTCCAAATACTGGGAACGAAAGCTCGTTCCGCCCTGAAGGAATACGCCAAAAGATTAATGAGTGAGGTAGAAGGAGAATAGAAATTTTGAGGGAATTCTGTGCTCACACGCAGATTTCATTCAGCATCCAATCAATTCATTCAACCTCTTGCCTTGCTCGTCTTATTATTTCTTTTGGATGCTGGTCCTAATTGCATAAAATCGCTCTGTCCAATTATCGGATTTGTATTTACATTTACATTGTGTCTGAAGACAGTTTGGATTAGAGAATTACTGGGGTAGCATACAACTTTGCCATTCGCCAATGTCCTCCAGGTATCCGTCAGCCACTGTCATCTGTCAACACTTGCCTCTATGTCCAGTGGCTCAAAGTGAAATGTCCTACCTTAGGAAAGAACCTTGCTTTTACCTTGCATGTATCACCGATTCCACGACAATAAATGACGGTCACTGTTTACCGCTTGTTCACAGTGCACCATTGTAATTATTCGTGGGTCATTTCGACTCGAACAATTCAGTTTATGAGAGATTGACAGGTGGTTATACTCTCATGCCGAGAAGGGGCGCCATATTGGTAGTTGTTTTCGTTGTTAGTGCGTCTCCTAGCTAAGTTTGACAAAAGGGAAAGAAGATCTTTTAGTTTTCACGGCGACCAGATCCACCAACTCAACGATGGGTAATAGTATCGGGCAACGTACAATTTACTGCATTGGACATATTCAGTATTATAATTCACATAGCCAAGCCTAAGAAGGCGTATTCGAGTGCAGTAAAATACAAACAGTGTCCCGTCGGTAATGAGAACGAAGATTCAGCCTATTTGTAGAGGAGCACAACCTGTACGCCATTTACGGACAGGCGGCATACAGAAGGCATGTTTATGGTCGCGTTCACAGCCAACGAATACCCAGACATCCACTTTCGACCCACAAATGAAGCGTCTGGTCTAGAAAAAGGCGGCAGACATGTTGGCTACTTGACTTGCAGACGATTACCCCCGTGCCTTCGTCTCACCCACATAGCTTAGGACATGTCATCATTGTTTAGAAAGACAGTTAAAAGCTTGGTGAAAAAGCGTGACACCGAAGGAGTATTTTCTTTCTACCCTAAAACCTAATTCATTTTCGACTATCAATTTCAGTTACATCCGACGTGCATATGCCTTCCCCTCAGAGCTGATAGTTTTACAGCGTAGGAGAAGAGGGATGGGAATAGATTACGTCTTAGTTTATGTATGCAAATTATTTGGCTTCGAGAAAGATTTTCCGGACATTTCAGAATGACAGGCGTAACATGGTACGGATGAAGAGGTGAGAAAAGTCGCATAGCTTAAAGTGTGCTTCGGTAAATAAAAAAAGTAAGTTGAGTAGATAAACACTGACCTCAGATAGCTCAGAGTGAGTGAGTGAGCGGTGGTGGTGGTGACGGAAAGGGGATACACTTTCTGTGAGGAATCCTAGGCCGCAAAATTTGTTCCGCCTTCTCCGTCCCTCTTTTCCCTTGAATGTTTCGTTGGACTTACCTTATCTACTCAGAGCTAACTTCACATATCCACCCTCATTGAGGGTGGGAGTCTCGATTTTAACGGGGCGAGTTGTGTGTTTCATAATTAAGATTAAGTCGACGAAAAGGAGTTGTCAGGGGCAAAGAAGCAGCGCGCCAAATACAAAGTGCAGATGACACGGAAAAACTCATGACTAAGATGTAACACGCAATGATGACCTACCACTTCCCTAAAAATCACCCCTACGGAATTAAATGTCTACTTATTCGGTCAGTGAGCACTTTCTGCATATATGATCCACATTCTATCTACATTTGTACAACCTACAGCCTCAAATTCCATTTTTTCAGGCTGCATTTGAGAAACAAAACATCGCTACGAAAGGAGAACAGACGGGTTGAAACAACCATGAGGTAACGATCGAGCAGCCTGGGTCTGATCGTCGCATGTGGCGTGACTGTTCCGGCTCTCGAAGCTACCACTCCAGTAACAATTCCGTGGCTTCATAAAACTTTGTCACGTGACACAAATGAGGTCGGTCTAACCATAAAAAGAGCACTGTGACGGGATCGTCCTTAACTACAATAATAGGGAAATTAGCCTGATACATTTTGCGCGATGAGCATGCGACCGTTCGAAGTAAATGCGCACCCGAGTTAGAGGCTTTAATAGCGGCTCATGGTGACTAAGTGACTAAACCCTAAATATGCATTCCTCGTCGTTGCTTCTCCTCAGTAGCTCGACATCCCCGCCTTTAACATCAACCGTCACTCAATGACACTGTTTCCGAGGCAGGATGAGACACACGACGACTTCCAAGTCCCTCGAGAAGAACTAGAAAGCGGAAGACGCTTCTCACGTCATGATATGCCACTGTACGCATAACGCCCTTTGAATGTGGCTAAGTCACTCGGCCCTGTTGAGAGTTGAATATAGCATCAATGCTGACCTCGTCGTCTCTAGCCTGTTCACATTCACTTTTATTGCCATATCCTACTTTGTCGACTAATTACAAGAGAGTGTCCTAACGATGGTAATTCCAATTTACTCTAAAAGTGTATTTAAGTTTTTTTTAATGAAGTTGTGTTCAGCAATGTGACCTTCGGGTAGCACAGACTTCCCGCATCCCTCGAACATTGACATTAGACTCTACCTCGCTCCTTTATAGGCGGCATAGATGAAAAGTTATGACTTCTTGCTATGTTCTTTTTCCTCCCTTTCACATTTCATGCATGCGTTATCGGTTGTTAACATATCTGTCTCGTAACACCTCAATGCTACCAGAGGTGAATACACCAAGAGCCATGAATGATAGACTCCAATGAGAACCGATACCGAACAGAACAAAAATGCACATTAAAATGAATTTGTAAATAATTTCTGGGCCTCGGTTGTTGATAGTGGCTGAAAGAACGGGAGTTGCAGAAGTTATAGAACAAGTTGAGTTGCGAGAAGGGGAGAGTATAACGTAGCCTGGGACAGTAGCAACTTTTAAAATAATGCAGAAATCAAATGTTTCGCCTCCATCTTCTACTTAAATCGGTCTATCTAGCAATTAAATCGCTAGCCTGAAGAGATTGCCCCGTTTCTTAGTCCATCTGTAAGAGGAGTATCGAAAGAATCTACCGTCTTTTACCAGCCCGAGTGGACAGTTAACGATGGTCAAAATTCAAAATAGTGTCTGACATTTCGTTAAGACTGTATCAGGTACTCAAGCAGGAGTTGCCGTGGTTACCAATTTTGCCTCTCCATCAAATATACTCCACCATTGTCATGCCTCTCGTATACATTACATTAACTTCAACATTCAGCAATCAAAGGGTCAAACAACTCTTTTACGCAACGCTTAAACATTAGTCGTGTGGGAGAGAAGGAGGGTCCATTAATCTCATCTAAGTAACCTCAATGAGTACAAGCATAATTGCATGAGCTAGGGTTAACCAGTCTCGATGGTCAACGTCTTCAGATGTTGTTTCAGGGCCTGTGCAACCTTTCGTCCCATCACCTGCACCAATTCGCCTACGTTTCTCCCCATGACGGCCATTTTGCGGCCTATCGGGTCGCTGGTGAAAAATACCTTCAGATCACGCAGATACGTCATTGGACCCTTTTTCGTTCACTTCATATCATCTTCGCCGAATGAGACAAAGATAAAGAGACCGAGTGAGGGTGGGAGGGAGGCACGGAGGGAGAGCGAGCGAGTTAACGAGTGCGTGAATGAGAGGCACGGGAGGCGAGTGTCCCGTTGAAAGACGAGGAAACACGGAAGTGAAAGAGGACAACTCATGTTCTGGCAACAGCCACCAGAGCGAGGAAGCTGAGAACGGGGACCATGTGCATCTCCATTTAGTGAGTCTTCACCACCAATGTCGGAGAAACGTAAAACTGGTGCCTTGTATAATACAGTCGCTTCCTGTTGACTGTATACAAAATAAAAATACGCGTCATTGCCACGCCGAAAGATCTAAAAATAGTCTAGATCAAATACTAAGCCATGATTTATAACCACACTCGGAAGTGGGAGGGTAGAACTCGAACAAATTAGGTTAATCTGAGTTCAGACTGTGATTAGTATAGCCAGAGGCTAGAAGACTTGACGGAATATGCCAATGGCAATGCGGCCGCGAGGAATGTAAAACCTTTAACCAAGGAATTTGAGACACTACCTATTTTCGCTAGCCTCAGATACAACACTGTGAACTCAGTTGAAGCATTAAGCCTCTAAAGGTTGAGATAGATAGAATGGGCTGTTGTCTATCATTGCCTCCTCAAGCGGAAGATCCACTTTCTCCATTCGGAGCACACATTTCAAAGGCTGTCAGCAACTTCCGTAAGAGAATTACGTAACTCGTTGACGTCTATTTCTTCACTAACATCATCTCTATCTTCTTAATGGAGCCCTTTAGAGGTACACCATGCGAATGTTAGTTCACGTGGAGAAAATGTGAGCCGGTTCGAGAATGTCTCAGCGGTTGACATAGGAGCTAAATCACTTTCCTTACCACTTTCGCCCCTGTGGCCCCTATTCCTTGTCATTGACTTTATGACTTAATCGCATAACACTTTGTGTCCCACCAATGATAGAATCAGCAGAGAGAATTTGATTTAGTATAAAATTCCTGAGCTTTGACATTAGAGTTGGCAAGTCAATTTACTACACTGCGCTGTTTATACCCATTGAGGACTAGATTTATAGCAGTGCTGAGGCATTTCTCCCCTTGAATGATGTAAGAAATGAAAGAATTTAGTCGTCATTCATTTTGGGCTACACATCTAAGTGGAATTGAACGCGTAAGATCCCGTAGCTATGGGTACGTAAAAAGGGGTAGTTAGTCAAGATCCGGAACAGACTTTAGGGGATTTCATAGTGTGATAACCGAGAAACCGCGTGGGGCCTCTAAATGATCTACATTATGGAATGCTCAAAAACAACCAAGGCTCCAGAGGTTACGAGCACTGTTTATAGAGTATGCACTAAAAGTTGTTTAGGAGACCTGGCTTCGTACTCACATTTCATATGAAATGGCAAACAAATCCTCTGACATGCGCTGTCACGAGTAAAGCGACAAACGAGTCTCCAACACTTTTGCCAATCATGGGGGTGAGAAGGTAAAGGTAAGTCTGGCAACTTTGGAACTTCTGGCTATCCTACTGTGGTTAAAAGCATTAAACTGGGAGTAAAGTTCCTTGGTATGATGATGGTGACGGTGATTATGATAGGTACAGAAAGTCGGTATTTAATTATTACTTTAACATCTTCAGATTTAGCTTGGCCCAATACATTTTAGCTTACCCAATCTGCCTACCCTTCACAATTCTTAAATGATGTAATCCTTCCACTTCTTCCTGTTGGAATTCTTAATTGGTTTTAATAAGGCCTGATTTTAAATTTGGTTTACGACCATTCGTAAGATTGTCGCCGATTACACTAAAACTGGCCAAAAGTCAAGATAGGGAACATAGGATGGGATTCTCAAATTTCCTTATGGATACTTCTACGTGAATAGTTAAAAGGACTATTAAAAGAAACTGTTTTATCAAAACTCAAGTGACTTTGTGAAATAGAGAAGTAATAGTATACTACTTATGTGGCGCAAGTAAGATGCCTTAGGAGCCAGTGTCGTCTGAGGCCGAACGTTTAAAATGAAGAGGAACATGCAAGGAATCCTTAGATAACCATTGTCTTGGATACCTGATATATTTTGCTCTATATTTTGTCGACATCATAATTTTTTAAAGGCACATGGTTCGACCATGTATCCTCCAGTGGTTCATATAAAACTGGTCCACAACCCCGACCAAAATGAGTCCATCAACTTATTTCCAGTTCAACGGAATGCCTAACAGACCACTGCAATTCAAGGATTGCTACAGCTTACGCTGTAGATGGAAATCGAGTTTGAAAGCTTGGCAACCCCTTGCACGGTTCTGAAACGCCAAATCGGAAGCATTTAGAAAAAAATAACGCATGAAGGAAGGCAAAATGAAGGGGGTAAAACAGTGATAAAGAAAATAAGCAATTGATCCTTAAGAATGTTTTATCTTAACGTCTTTGTTTCATTCACATTGAAACCACTGTAATGAACTTGGCTAATTTTAAAAAGGGCCAAAGTGTAAAGAACTACCCAAGCCCGTAACAGAAAGCGAAAAACGCCGCAGTTTATGAGATGTACATACGTCGTGAGCATGAACGGGGTATTTCGCCCCCTTGCGGCTGGGTTACACAATAACTGCTTCATTTATTCGAGAAGTACGTTGCCAAGCCGAACATGTCATGTCCAACGGGGACTGTCGTTAGGTCGTCTGATCCCTTCTCTCTCTCCCCTTCTGCACATTCTTACCTCTTACATTCCTACTCAACTTGTAGCCCAACCGTCTGCTCGCCAAATGCCCATCAATATTCACGGCGCGTTCTTCAATGGTAAGGAGTGGATACTGGTTCATCAGACAGACAGAGAGGTAGGCAGGTGAGTAGATAGATGGATGGATGGATAGATAGATAGATAGATAGATAGATGGATAGATTTAAATGATGCTTGCATCCCAGCAGGGCCATCATAGGAAAAATATGCTCAAGTGAACACTCCCCACCACTTCCACGACCTCCAACACTTCCAACATGCCGACAATACGTCAGCTTCCTATAATCTAAGTTCGGTCTAGCCTCGCAATACCGTACTCTGACCAACTGTCACCTGATTCTATCACGTTTCCTCTTCTCATGCTAACGTGTCCCACGTGCGTCATGTTCCCTCGCTTTGTCGGGTTCCATCGTTGTGCCATTCACGTCGAGGCATAGTTGCGTTAGGTGCAGCAAACACATGTGACGGTATTTGGCGTGAGGAAGGGACAGCATCAAGTCACACAGCTAAGTCGCAGTTTCAAACGAGGGTATCGCATTCAAAAGTTGGTGAAAATGTAGCCGCCTTCCAATATCCACCATCCTTCCAGATCTCTCCTCCTCCCCCTCCTCCTCCTCCTCCTCCTCCTCCCCCTCCTCCTCCTCCTCCCTGAGTCCTCCTCCTCCGCCTCCTTCTCCTCCCCCCCCTCCGCTCTCCTCCTCCTCCTCCTCCCTGAGTCCTCCTCCTCCGCCTCCTCATCCGCCCCCCCCCTCCGCCTCCTCCTTCTCCCCCCCCTCCGCCTCCTTCTCCTTCTCCTCCTCCGCCTCCTCATCCTCCTCCGCCTCCTCCTCCCTGAGTCATCCTCCTCCTCCTATTCCTGCACTATCGCATGTTCTCTGATCTCCAGGCTTCACCACCTCTCGGGTTCTTCTATCCCTCACCTCCTCACCCCCCCCCTTCCCCTCCCCTACTCCTCCCCACAGCCATGTTCACGCACGCATCTCACTTCTCCCACATCAACCCTTCTCTCACATCAAATCACCGTCACCGTCACTGTCAAAACAACCTCCTTCCACACACCTCGAGAGTTCGACCTTTCGCACGGCGCTAACAGCACATTGTGTGACTCCGCAACTACACATTGCCATGCTCGCCTCCTCTCCTCCTTTCCATCACAGTTCAGGCGACATCCTTTGCGCAGACGCCATTCATGCTACCACCCATTCTGCAGTTTAAAGGGTGAGACTTACTCTTTGGCTGTCGCGACAACACTTGTCCACGGCATTTCCTCACCTCGCCAGCATGAGGCGCCTGGACGACGGATTGTCATTTCGGGACGCCTGCTAGTGTTCAAGTTCTTTCTCACCCTCCGTATGTCGCTGTTGACTTGCCTGTAAATTTCTCGCAGACCGGAAGCCTATGAACAAGGACATCACCACCACTGAGTGCGTAAGGAAGCTGTGACCTTGACCTATGCGTTCAATATTTTCTTGTGGTTGACAGTAACCGATAGTATCGGGAGAAACACGATCTCACGCTCAGCTCCCACGTGAGAACACCTTCTACGGAAGGTGGAGAGTTGGAGGTGATTTCGTTGTTAGCGTCATGTTTTCCAACAGTCCGCGGAGGCAGAAAGAAGTTGACAATGCTGCGGTGTAGTGTGAGACGACATTCCTTCGCTAATCGAGAACATCCATCAAGTTTCCTGTGTATTTATTCTACGAAAGCACCTTTACCTTCGATGTTTATATGCATTCGGTATGGAAGATCGTAATTTTGCAAATCCATTTTGCCACATTTTGTGAAATGTACTTAAAATGTGATTAAAATTAACTGTGGAAATGCAGATTCGACGATTTGTATTATCAAAATGTCAGCTTCTTTACATGAACTGCAACACTCCACACACTTTTTTGTTACCGTAAGAAGTAAGGTAGGCGTGGTAAGGACCATTGGCGGAATTTGAGTATGTGGAAAATGCACATCTGAAATAAACACCGATCTCGCATAACCATCATTACCTTCTCCTCTCCCTCCTCTGTCTCCTCATCCATTTTTTTGTGTACGACCCCCCCCCCCGACTCCAGTACCGCCCACAAACACCTTCACTTAACCATCTACCTGCTCTCGAGAATGAATGCTGCTACGTTGACTTTCTTCTCACTATGTCTTCTTGCTCTACACCGACTCCATTCTCCCGTCTGCATTAGGACTTGGGCATGACATCTACCACAGTACTGTTGTCATGCGCTCAATAATGCTCTGTTTGCGCTCATTACGCCTCATTGTTGAGATCGTAATTTTCTGCTCTGTCCTGGCTGGTGAGGCATACAGGAGGATGGTGGGACTCGAAGGAAGTAGTTTGCTCTCATGTCAATTTGATCGAGCCTTCGCTCATTCGCCCACTCTTATAGTGAATCGTACGGGGCGACGGCCCAACCTCGGGACAGTAGTAAGCCTCTTTACCTAGTATGATGTTCGGAGGAGGCTGTTGAGGACGGAGGTGGGGTGTGGAGGTTATGTGGGTAGTGGATGGTGATTGGTGGGGGTGACAGCGTAAGGTGAATTGTGTTGAGCAGAGGCGCCGAAATACAGTGACTTGGGTCCATTCCCACCGAGGTAGCGTGAGTCACGGAAGTGGTGGTTGCTTCACGAACCAGCATTTTCCATTTCTACTGGCAACGTTAATTTGGATTATCTTCTTATAGTTTGTTGATTATTGTCAAGAGAGTATAATCTAAATTTATCGCAATTGCTTGCAATATAGGCGTTTAGCTTTTACTAATATCAACGGTGAATATGCTCTTTATCAGGTAGAATATCTTACCCTTAAATACGACTAGCAGTTTTCGACCCCCAACTGCCTCAGTGCATTAGTCTTCTTTGATGCAAAACAAAGCATTTTGTTCTTGAGAAACAAACCGTTTGGTATTTTACTCGACTGTCATAAAGTATCATTTTACTTTATTAAAGGGGCCTAGTTAGATTAAAGCCTTAGAACTAGAAACTAAGTAGCCAAACCATTTGTATTATATACACACAGGCCTCATTTAGACCGCCCGGCTTTTGAGGCTCATAAAGGTAAGCATGTGTGTGTGATAACGGCGTATCTGGTCGAAGGTCACAACCAACATTTAATGTAAAATCCATGTGCACCTTCTATGTAGATTGGACACGTTGCTGATACAATGTCATCAGGAGAAATTTTCATAGGGAAGCAGTCAATTCAAAGGAACTTTTCGGGTATTTTTAGAGCCCTGACCTAAAATCAGAGGCTCCTTTGGGTGAGCAGTTGGGCAAACTAGTTCATTGGCTGTAAGCACGTTATAGTTGTGCTGTCAACGTTCAAACACCAGTTGAGTGGTCATTTAGCGCCTTCTTACTTATAAATTTCAAATTTTTGCAGAGACCAAGTTCCCGAATGTCATCACCTCTAGAATCTACGCCCTTTTTTGCTTCATTATCTCCCACACTATGTTTGATCAGTGGCCTGGCCGGTCAGGATGAAAAGCTTCTGAGACACCACAAATTGTCATTCGGGCTTCCTTTATCGCGTCATCGTACATCGGGATTAAAGGAGAAAAATCGGAGGCCATTGAAGGTAAACCACAGAGCAGTGAAAGCTTCGCCTTCGATTCCTACCCCTGCACGCACACTCAAATGATGACTAATGTATGGAGGGTGGGGCGAGGAGGCAGATGATTCATCCTCATTTTAGGTTGATTGTTGCAACACCTTCGGACTTGGAAAGTCTTACTTCCAGCTGAAGGTCTAGTGCGGGGCGTGAGGAGGCCCAGGACACGTAGTTAACCTCAAACCTCCTGATATGAAGCTGTGGAAAGGAAAGTGGGCGTGTAGAGAGCAGGGCCAAATAAAGGGTGGATATAAGTGGCGTGATTTACATCGAACCAGAACCCGAGCCCATTGCTATGCTAAGCCAAATTCGACCATGGCCGTTGGCTCGTTTAAGTCACCCCTGCTGAAAGTATGCAGTAATTGTACCAAGTTCATGATTTTAAAATGTACCCCCGTCTTCCCACATGTTATGAGTTGTGTTTTTTATAGTCCGTCTCAGTTAAGTACGTCTTTCCGCCATACGTTGCTATTTACGCCTTTTGTCCATCGGCAGAGGCTTCCCTACCCCCACGAGCAGGGTTCACCTTTTCATGCCGTTAAGTTTAGTGAGGACCAGCTTTTAAGTTGGGTGACAGAGCTTATGTCCCATCGGATGGGGCACCATCGCCACCCGGAGTAGTAATTTTTGTTATGCAAACCGCTCGATTGTATTCGACCATAATTCATCCATCCGTCCGTCCATTTATGAATAAACTTACGGTGAGGCCCTCTTAGAAGCTGGTAATTGTCAGTAATGTGATGAGGGACACTTTGTCATAAGGCTGGATTTAATAGTTATGGCACATGGGGTTACCTTTTTTATCTCAACAAATATTTTTTTGGAATTTGGCGTTGAAGGCTTTGAATTTTGACGAGCATGAGGTTCTTGTTGTTGGTCCAAAAAATACGTATATCTTCACCGTTATTCCGGCAATACTAACCATCACGATCTTATGATAGGTTCGGAAAAATTATTTGGATCACAGTAGCTAAGACTCGTTTAAATTTCATACCCATCCACGGGAGTAAATTTTAGTTGAAATACTATTAAACGGGTTAACTTCTCCGGGGTCCCGGCCCCCGGAGCCAGTTGGGCCCTTTTCCAGATATATTCATTTCCAGAGCGGGGAGTAGACAAGGCCCTGTTGTAAGGCAAAAAAAGTACACCAGACGTTAGAATGACCTGCCTCATGTGCCACTTGAAAATGGGAAACGCGAAAGGCCAATCAGATTTCTCGATTGACAGTAGGTCGTGTGCACACTAGTGCTACAAAGCGGAGCTACCACGTACAACCTCGGCGCGTGGTGATTAAGCACCATTTCTATGGGGTGATTGTTCAGGTGGCATCACGTGAGGTGATAGCAGCGAGTGAGACAAGAAAGGAGTATCTAGCCTACTTTCTGAGCCTATTTGATCACTTCCCTTTGAATGTCACAGCTGAATAATGTTAGTTGCGGCAATGGTGCCGACAATCACTATTGCTTTACGAATGACCTTAGATACTCTCCTCAACCTGTCCTCATGAGATCCGTGACGTGACCTCTTGACGACTACATCGCTTCTATTTAGTTTTCAGGATATCTTTAACAGTTGCCCCCGGGTGAGGGAGGAAAGTATAGTGAATGCCGTGCCTTGTTATCTTCGAGAATATCGAAATAGTTTCTATGATGATAAGGGAGAAAGTAACATGTTCAGACGCTGTAGGACTCGGTTGAGCCTCTTTCGATTGTAAAAACTGGAAGTAGCATTTTGGCGCATAAAAAGGTTGAAACATGTCTAAATAACCCCTCGAGTCAATAATATTTGGGGTAATCAGTTAAGTTAAATTAAAACAATTAAAAGGTTTTATACTTTCAGGCACGTAACCGAATGAGGTGAGAAAATAGGCGAGGCAAGCATGGAGATTAGAGAAGAAGACACTTAGTCGAATTTAACCTCACAATTTTGTTAATGTTTTCGTTGAAATTATGGAAGAGTCATGTCACACAACATATCAGTTATGGAAACTATGATTGCTATGGGGGCGAAGGTACTCATCCAAGCGTTGTCCATTACCGTAGAGCCGATAAAGAGGTAAGGTCAGCAAAGACAAATGGTGGACTTTGAGCATACGTGAGAAATGCACACTTGAAACAGAGTGATCTCACACAACAAACATCGCCTCCTCCTCCGCGCTGTCGAGAATGAATGCTGCTACGTTGACTTTCTTCTCACTATGTCTTCTTGCTCTACACCGACTCCATTCTCCCGTCTGCATTAGGACTTGGGCATGACATCTACCACAGTACTGTTGTCATGCGCTCAATAATGCTCTGTTTGCGCTCATTACGCCTCATTGTTGAGATCGTAATTTTCTGCTCTGTCCTGGCTGGTGAGGCATACAGGAGGATGGTGGGACTCGAAGGAAGTAGTTTGCTCTCATGTCAATTTGATCGAGCCTTCGCTCATTCGCCCACTCTTATAGTGAATCGTACGGGGCGACGGGCCCAACCTCGGGACAGTAGTAAGCCTCTTTTACCTAGTATGATGTTCGGAGGAGAGCTGTTGAGGACGGAGGTGGGGTGTGAGGTTATGTGGGTAGTGGATGGTGATTGGTGGGGGTGACAGCGTAAGGTGAATTGTGTTTGAGCAGAGAGCGAAATACAGTGACTTGGGTCCATTCCCACCCGAGGTAGCGTGAGTCACGGAAGTGGTGGTTGCTTACGAACCAGCATTTTCCATTTCTACTGGCAACGTTTTTTCATCGTTGGGCTAATGATATTCGTCAATTCACAGTTAACGTACTAAATGTATCTATCTTATTAGCCACCTGCCGAACGCACTTTGTTGTGGCAGTTTGTGGAGTAAAAGATTTTGTCTTGGGCAACGATGTCGTGGTGATTTTAAACCGCGACAAAGTCTTGTCATTTTGGGCGATCGAACAATCTCCGCAGAGGATCGCCCTCAAACCTCGAGTCTTCACAAGCATGATACACTTTCGGTTAAGTTTACTGATGAATGAATAAAGAGTAAGTTGCAGAGAGTTAGTTCAAAAAGGTGCTGCCATTCGGATCTAAATTTAGAAAAAAAAAACGGACTATACTTAAAGGGACACCCAATCTCGCATATGGCGACTTGAATTATCTTTAGGAATCGTGTGCAAATTTGCAATTTTACTCAGTAAAAAGGTGACGATCGCACTGTAATTGCCTCCAGGGCATTGGTGAAGACAAAAATGGCAGGGAAAGTTCGAGCAAATATTTGAAGCACAAACATTAGCTTGAGAAGGACGCACTTTCAACCACGAAAGTAAGAGACAGGTCCTGACTAGAGGTAACGGAATTAACCTCGTGAGTAAAGTACCTCGGACACAGTAGCTTTGTGGTAAATGGCTAAGTAAATTGAGATCAGTGGAATAATAGTCTTTGTGGAATTTGGCCATATAGCGCCGACTGCCTGAATTCTTCTACCACCAATGACCTCCAAACGAATGCTGCGGCTACCTCGTGTACATGAAGGTTACAAATATCCAAGAAATTGAGGACTAGGTCTTCATAATCGGTATAAACTACAAGAAATAAACAGAGAATTGGGAAAGTGAAAAGTCATTTCCCAGGCCAGTCGAGATCGTGTTTCTCCCGATACTATCGGTTACTGTCAACCACAAGAAAATATTGAACGCATAGGTCAAGGTCACAGCTTCCTTACGCACTCAGTGGTGGTGATGTCCTTGTTCATAGGCTTCCGGTCTGCGAGAAATTTACAGGCAAGTCAACAGCGATCATTACGGAGGGTGAGAAAGAATTGAACACTAGCAGGCGTCCCGAAATGAACAATCCGTCGTCCAGGCGCCTCATGCTGGCGAGTGTGAGGAAATGCCGTGGACAAGTGTTTGTCGCGACAGCCAAAGAGTAAGTTCTCACCTTTAAACTGCAGAATGGTAGGTAGCAATGAATGGCGTCTGCCGCAAAGATGTCGCCTGAACTGTTGATGAAAGGAGGAGAGGAGGCGAGCATGCAATGTGTAGTTGCGGAGTCACACAATGTGCTGTTAGCGCCGTGCGAAAGGTCGAAACTCTCGATGTGTTGGAAGGAGTTGTTTTGACAGTGACGGTGACGTGATTTGATGTGAGAGAAGGGTTTGATGTGGAGAAGCTGAGATGCGTGCGTGAAACATGGCTGTGGGGAGGAGAGTAGGGGAGGGGAGGGGGGGTGAGGAGGTGAGGGATAGAAGAACCCGAGAGGTGGTGAAGCCTGGAGATCAGAGAACATTGCGATAGTGCAGGAATAGGAGGAGGAGGATGACTCAGGGAGGAGGAGGCGGAAGAGGATGAGGAGGCGGAGGTGAGGAGGAGAGAAGGAGGCGGAGGGGGGGGAGAAGAGGAGGCGGAGGGTGGGGGGCGTATATGAGAGGCGGAGGAGGCAGGACTCAGGGAGGAGGAGGAGAGGGGGAGGAGAGGAGGAGGCGGAGCGGGGGGGGGCGGATGAGGAAGGCGGAGGAGGAGGACTCAGGGAGAGGAGGAGGAGGAGGAGAGGAGGAGGAGAGGTAGGCAGGAGACGAGGGGGGGGAGGAGAGGAGGGGAGGAGGAGGACTCAGGGAGGAGGAGGTCGAGGATGGAGGAGGAGGAGGACTCATGGGAGAGAGGAGAGAGGAGGAGCCAGGGAGGAGGGGGAGGAGAGAGAGATCTGGAAGGATGGTGGATATTGGAAGGCTGCTACATTTTCACCAACTTTCATGAATGCGATACCCTCGTTTGAAACTTGCGACTTAGCTGTGTGACTTGATGCTGTCCCTTCCTCACGCCAAATACCGTCACATGTGTTTGCTCACCTAACGAACTATGCCTCGACCCACGTGAATGGCACAACATGGAACCCCGACAAAGGGGCAAACCATGACGCACGTGGGACACGTTAGCCATGAGAAGAGGAAACGTGATAGAATCAGGTGACAGTTGGTCAGAGTACGGTATTGCGAGGCTAGACCGAACTTAGATTATAGGAAGCTGACGTATTGTCGGCATGTTAGAAGTGTTGGAGGTCGTGGAAGTGGTGGGGAGTGTTCACTTGAGCATATTTAAATTTTTTGTCGACCCTCTTTTCAACTAGGTCAACTTATTTTTATGTTGCATATCTTTTTTTCCATGCAGTTTCCTGATGTATGAACTTCATTCATTTTGTCACCTGCTCCTCTCATCTTATTTCATCTTTCTAAATTACGGTTCTATCCCTGTGATGCTGGTTTGCATCTGCGTTTTATTACTTCTAGCTAACTCGGGTTTCCTCCTATTTTTTAACCTAGAATTGAAAGTGAAATGAATCGGATCTAATTCAGACTAACTTTCAAACTCGTGGTCAAATTTATGAAAGATCTTTCATCGGTACATCTCACTGTCCTTAAAACTATTGATTAGTCCACTTTTTACCTAGCCTACTTGATTAAACGTATAGAGGTAAAATCATAGCATCTCTATCTCCCATTATCTAGGTAATTTAAAATAGGAAACAATTAAACTGGGAGACCGAAGTCTAGAGGAAATGGTTACATTGACCCAACCTGTCCTGATGGGTTGAGGAAAAGTTCTGTCATCGTCAGCTCGATGTAGTTGCCAAAATCTGGATGGAGCGATAAGTGCACATACGGGTAGTCGGGGTATTAACATTAGATGCTAGGTATAAACCTGTGAAACAAGAGGGTGAAACACTTCATCTTAAGGAGACTCGTCTACGACAAATCCTCATTTGACGGTAAGAGCGACAACTTGCAAAATGTCATGTCTAGATTTCATTCAAATGACAACTAAATGCTTAAGACATAATAACCAAATGCGATAGGAGTATACGCAGAAAGGGAAATTAAAAACAGCTAGTACATTTTTTTGATTTTCATTATGGGACTCATTATTTGGTTTTGTCCAAAACAATAAATAACATTAGCCAAATGCTAATTTGGAAGACCTTGAAGATCTACCTGAGTTGAGTGATAGGAAATGTCACAATATCTAATACACCATTAGGTCAAAAGATCTCGGTTGTCTTGTGTAGGAGAAGCGTTGCATTACAGGGAAAATGTGAAAATGACAATCGTTTTTTATCCGAATTAATAAGAGGATAGAAAACAGAAAAAGCATCGCTGCTTTAACTAAAAAATTGGAATAACCCATCATATGCTTGAATATGAACTTGATAGCTGGGAGAAAGAGTTTAGCCTAGAGTGATCTAATATAGTTATGCGTACTAATTGCGGATCGAGTCTACCCCATCATGTCAACATTCCAAGGTCATTCTACCGTTGCATCTGAGTTCTCACGATAGTAGTTGTTGGGGTTCCTCAAACGAAATTTCTGGGTTTCACACAAATACTATTGAGTTCGCTGAAGCTTGTTAGTTAAAGCATATCTTCATCCACCCGAAGTTCGGGAACTTTTGCAGCAATTTATTAGTCCGTGCCGGAAAACCCACTTTTCGTTAGTAGCACAGTTAAGCTACTTTAGAAATAACGAGAATAGATTTTCGAGGAGTATATATGGGCGATGGATTAACCTGTAATAATATGAAATGAAGATTTTATTTTTAAGAATATGGGCTTAGAATTGAAGTCAACAACAGCATCATAAATTGGAAATAAACATTTCTAGATCTGATTATTATAGCTCTAAGTAACCTCGCCCGATACTGAAGGCTACCCAACATAATTCCTTGCCCAACCTAACGTGGAACAATAATAGAAGTAACTTCTGTAGCCTTCACTTCCGAAAAGGACACGCTATCGAGATTAATAGGTTAACTTGAAACTCACTCCAGTCGTCGACTAAATGAGCGTTTTTCCTCATCAACTATACATGGACACATACACAGGCATTCTGACGTACTTTTACAGTGCGGTAAACTTATTACATCATGTGCCTCACCTTCAAGAGGCTCACTTGCCATGCCAAAGTTTTGCAGAGAAGATTTTGTCCTTGAATGGAGACGTGCGGTTTAAATTTTAGCTAAACACTTTATCCCCATAACTATTTCCAAATTGTCTGCGCCTCGCGGGGCACTGAGCTGAAGCTGATTTTTGTCGGTTAATTTGGTTTCTAAAAGTCTCCTGGACGCCGTATCTAAGCCCTAACAGTCAGTGGTTGTATAAGGAAAAGGTTATTGTATTGCATTGTATTGTATTTACTAATATCAGAAGGAGGTATGTGAAAACCGCACTTCAACATTACGAAAATCACATTTGGAGGACACCTTCAGGAGCCTCATGGAGTGTCTATTAGTGGTGACAGTTATAGGGATGGAAGAGAGATTGTTGCCTTCGTCATTGATAAAACTATCCGTAAGAGAAAGTGTACATTTAAAATCTATGATGAATAAGGTTTCTCAGTCCACGTAAATAAACCAATCGGAGACGGATTAAGGCGAACAGTGATCATCGCATGTGCCAAAAAATCGATGTATTTGTAATTACGGTCGGCAGCCTTAATCCTATATCTCTTAAATAGACGTTCCGTACCGTTAGGCATGCAATTTGCCTTGCGTGTGTTGTTCGACCGTCCATTATATCATTCTATTCATAGATCGAGTATTTAAGTTTCATGATGTTTTATAGCACTTAACCATTTCAATAACTATGGGATACATATCGTTCAAGAAACCTGGGAATAAAGAGAATGATTTTTAAATAACTAGAGTTTTTACAATATCCAAGAATCTCTAACGGTATCAATAGACTTAATAAAAATGGTTTTAGGCAATTGTAAAACAAAGTTCTTTATCGGACAACTGGAAAAGCGTTTGAAATAAACAAATCTCTAGCACTCTTACGCAAATTCTAAAACTAGGAAACTTTATATCGAATGCTCAAGGGTTTACAAAAGCGAAGTTATTAGGTAAGGTTTTGCCGGAGACATGTAACCCCATGTTCCAAATGGTGCTTATCTTGTTAAGTGAATAACCGTTCCAAATTTCCGTGAACCGCGATTCCCCCCCCCCCCCCCCCACAATTGTTCAAATGATCTACGATTCGCACATGCTATGCATAGCATGAATGAGAATAACAAATCTCAACCACCACATGGAAAACATTTTACACCACCCCTTATTTTATCTCTCTCCTGGTGCTCTAATCTATTTTGGTGTTTTCTTTAAACTCACGACGACACTTAGCAAGGTCTGATTACGGCCGCTTGTGCTTTGTTGTGCGGGGGCAATTGACCCAATCAACCGTAAAGCCGAATAACAATGACACGCAAATCCAACTTATTAACCCTCCCTCCAAACTCAGTTAAGCCAAGAGCGCAATGCAATTTGCAAAATGGGGTAATTGTAACAATTTAATAATTACCTCCTGTTCGGGGTTATATAAAAGCCGACTCACATTCTGGTGTTTGTTGGAGTCCTGCTTCATCGATGTGCATTGAGTGAGACAGGTATGTTAGCAGAAAGGACAATTAATTTCTCTACCCTCGAGTTATGAGGCTATTGCACACCTGGAAAACGCTAAGGACATTATACCTAGGTGCAAGACTCCACCACTCGTACGCCAGGGGAAAAGGCATGTTGTCACCCCTGAACCCCACCTATTGGCCAAATAAAGAGTCTGTCCACCTAACTTTTACACTCTGAGTTTTAAGGCTTCTTTCTCACCTGTAGCCGCATTATGCCAAGCACCAACTGAATGTCACAACACAATCTATTTTGGCAACAATAACTAAAAAATTTGTGTTTTCAGTGGCAATTCCGCACCTTCAATCCAGAAAATTGCAATTGCCGACTAATTTTCCCGTCCAGATGCGTAAATAAACCCTGAGAAATGTTACCGATCGACACACGAAACAGATAAGTTCACAATTACTGGCAAAACACACGTGTTTGTGTGGTATATCAGTCATGTAAAAAGATTACCAAGGAATAAATCATTGCCCCTATTACGGTTAACAAATAAACCGACGCCAAAAGGGCAAAGCCCAAATCGCACCGACAGTAGCGAAAGCAGAAGCAATAGGGTCTATAACGACATAAAGGTTTACTCGATGTCCTACGAATAACGGCTGAGTAAAGGGAGAGTACAAAAAGACTTGTATTGAGCCCTTAAAACAGCGTCTAGGCCTACCCACCACGCCACGCATTGCCGACTCCACCTATTCAATTTTGACACTACTCCAAGCGAGCCTTTTTTACTCACACTCTTACTACACCACTCCTGAGCATCACCTAGTCTGATTGAATGCTTCTCGAACCTGCCGTCGAACGCGACAACACTGTGTTGAATAAGCAGTTGCGTAACTTCACTTCGACCCAACCAATAGTGATTGAGTTTTTTGACCACCATAGTTCGATGCAGTATACTAATTTGCTAAGAGGTCTCGTTTAAGCAGCAGCACTGGTCTCTAAAGCTGAATACCCTCACTATTATCTTAACCACAATGAGAAATTATAGAAAGAATCAACGACCAATTTACTGTGAGCAATTCCCTAGCGTAAAGAGAGTTGGTTTATTGTGTGGGAAGATTGCTTCCACATCAACGGGCTTGCGGTTGTCCGCCTCTCTGGAATCCCGCTGGCATTACCAATTTTAAGACAGACATTGAGTATCATCATTTCCCGAATTAATACGGGCTCAATGATAATATCCTGTCTTTGCAAATTGAGAAGTATTGCCTCCTTACATCCACGTATGCGTTTCGTGTGTCCGGTTCGACTTGTGTTCTCCTAATCAGATAGCAACGCAAAAGAACGGACCAAGGAGGCGTCCGATGATTACGATTGAGGTTGGTGTGACCAAATACCCTAAAATGCCTAATATCCTCACGTGATAATACACCCACCTAAGCGGCCGCTGCCATTGAATATTGGACACCTATCAACACTAATTCTGCACCTATTGTGACCTAAAAGAAACTCCAAAAATTTTCAAATCCATTGTGAAATGTATAGATTTAAAAGATGAAAAATAACACTTTAGCAAGATGAAGATAGCTTAGATTGCCTTCCTTCCCCTTCCGAAATTCATTATCAACACAATGATCAAGTTTGTGCAACGGAGGTATTATATCAGCGCCTAGACTGACTTACTTCCGATGTGTAGGATTTTATGAGGAGCCTTGCTGTGACCCACTCGCTGAAGACTCTCCTCTGGTCCATCGAGGACACACCGATTACAATTACCGCCGCTGCTACCGATTTTCAGCCCATCGATCATTAAAATTTCGCTCACCATAGCCTAAGACAGCGAAGAACCATTCTCTCTACTGCCTATACATACACGACAGTAAGCTTGAGTATGCTAAACGATCAACTATTCCTCTAGGATATACGGAATGACCATGCAGTTGCTATGGCAAACGGGGGAAAAAAAAACAGAGTGCCAGTACTTCAGGTAATATGCA
This sequence comes from Dipylidium caninum, assembly GCA_017562135.1. Taxonomy (NCBI): domain Eukaryota; kingdom Metazoa; phylum Platyhelminthes; class Cestoda; order Cyclophyllidea; family Dipylidiidae; genus Dipylidium; species Dipylidium caninum. The sequence goes on from QEYB01001286.1 coordinate 38,536, forward strand.
ATTTGCGAACAGACACACAGACACACGAAAGAAATCGAAAAGATAGTGAGATAATAAACACAATATCTATCTCTTAAGCTGCTCTGGGACCGGGCGTGAATTTACGGGCATTGAACGAAAAAGCAACAAATGAGAGAATGAAACAGAATTATAACCAACATGTAGGACGATAACTGCACAAAAATAAACGCTGGCAAGAATGAGAAAAAGCAAAATCAATCTGAGAGTATATCGCAACATGCAAACATCTGACCAGATGACACCATTATGGTCACAGGGTGTGGAGATACGCATGAATTGGCCACTTTTCCGTCAGAAAGGCAACAAATTCATACCCTTTACGTATTTAATTCATATTCCGCCTCTAGTGAGTCTTCCGGAATAACAAAATGCCAAACCATCGCCTTTCAAACCCTCTGAGACGATACACACATGGATTGGAATGACCCCAAAGCGTGACCATTGGGGGTACTTTTCGACTGAAAAAAAAATGCGAGTTTCCGCCGGTATGTCTAATACTTGAGTTCAGCAAAAATGACGACTCTGAGTTTCAGAACCCGCTCTGTGATTATTGCAAAAGAAAATGTTTTACCCGTCGTGTTAAATTCTTCTTCAAAACTCGTAAACAACCAACCAGAACAGCCAAATTGACTCGCTCTTTTCCACAGTATACATTGTTTGTGAAAAGAGAGTGTATCTATGCTAATTGGCCTTAACGGAGTCGCATAGATAAAAGTCCCGTAACTACTATAAATCGAAAACCGCTAATAACGCCTCTACCCTAGTGAGCAAATAGACCGAACTATATCTGGAAAATAAATTCAAGAAAAAGTAAAATTAATTGCTGCGTTGAAGATTTAATTTGGTTCTAATCTTTCTGATAAGGTGGAAAAATGTTATTGCTCATGTGAATCATCCTAGAATCAACGCTACGCGATTGCATATTCACCTAGCTACGATCATAGAAGAATACTGGATATATACATAGCACAATCTTTGAAGAAGAATTTCGACCGCTACAGATCAATTGTGGGTCTCTGAAGAGCAAATCAAGTGTGACAGAGGACATTACGATTGAGACAGCAGCAACGCACCACATCATTCCGTCATATGTGCTTGTTGAAGAACTATGTAGGATTTGCTTGCTATAATCAGAATTACCAACCTTTTGATTTCTATCCTTTGCCATCTTGTTTTTCCTTTATACCGCGACCGAATTAATGAGACAGTCAGTTCTGCTCTATCCAAAAATATACATTAATTCAAATCATTGGATTTCGCAATGTCCAGTGAAGTCGGTGATCCAAAATGTCGGTTTTAAGACTTTTAATTATTCCTTAACCTCTTTCGAAATGACGACTCGTGCTTGGTCCATTACTTCCAGCTTTCGTCTTTGACATTATGCCATCAGTGTGATCCAGGTCTGTGAAAGGAACCACTCTGCCGCTCATTTCACCTATCAAAGCGTTGGAGCAACACGAATTGGATTGGAACGTACTGGGGTAATTAAGGAGATTTCACGAATTTCGCTTCTGGACGTCAAACCCGCTCTGAAAGAGAAAGAGATATCGCCTGGATGATCGAATTAAGTTAATTATCTCCTGCTGACCAGCACAGCCGCTATGTTAATTAGGAGAGTTTCCTGTCGTGATTGCTGCGTTTGATCATCACGGCCACGACAGCCCGACGTTGCGTTTTCACTCCCTAATGATACAGTGTACGATTTTCAGAGGAGAGGACATTTAGGATGTCCCAAAAGGAATCCCGCCTAGATTCTGCTAATCCGATCCATCTGTCCACGCTATTCAAAAGTAGGTCTTGGTAGAGACTTTGCTTATAACGAAGATCTCTATTGTATTCTGAGCTAGCCGAAATGATTCACCTTAGCGCGAAAGCGATCCTGTTCGACAATACTATCACCACTGGAAAGTCCGAATCAATTCGCAGCTAGTGACCCATCCTCTTGACCGCTTGTGATTTCAGGCGTAAAATATAGACGATCATATGTGAAGCGTCTTCACTTCTACATAAGAGTGAGGTTCCACTTCGTTGTTAAAGGGTTACTGACATTTTGCCCTAAGAAGAATCTTCACAAAGCAGTTTTTAGTGAATTTAATATCAGTTAAGGGTGAGATCTCTCGATTCCAACACGAGCTAGCTTAATACAAAAAGCGATCACGTCATGAATGACCACGAATATCGCACACTTTCTCCACTACTCCAAATTATTTCAAATGGAGAATAATCTCCCCATCAACCCTCATTGTGACCAGCATTGATACTCCAAGTCTCGTCTCAAGAGACCAGAACCCAGATAGACTCGTAACCAAAATTACTTGCATCCATTATATGATTAGTTCCAACCATTACTTGCATCACAAATAATGTATTTTTATGATAACACCACCGTTATCAAAAAGAAATTGATTATAATAATAAAAGTTTAAGAAAAAGACCCCATACAATTTCAGGACAACATAAGGTAATTTGTTCAAATCGCGAGTATACGAAAACTCAATAGCTTGAAGAAACGCAATGATAAAAGCTTATGCTATAGAACGAACTCGTAATATGTGTCGCGTTAGGATTCAATTGTAACAGATGGAAAAACTCCCGATGTTTATCTGAGGCTGAAATCATATGTCCATTTCACTTATTTGCATCATCCGTCTCTTGAAAATCTACAAGCAAAACATGCTACGATAATAATGTTAGGTTGTTAAATGAGAAGTTTTCTCAATCAGACCAAACAAAGCACATAAGAATTAAAGAGACAAATTCATACATAGAAAAAAATATTTAATTTCACTTACAATATTCTCAGCTTGTGGATAGTTTTATATTCACGGCGCCGAAAGTAAACAATTACCTAGCTTCCACACCATTGGCGTCTGAAAGTAAATAATTCATTTTTCCACAAACATGAGCTGTAAGATTTCTAAAGTGTTAGACCATAACAATTCATCAAGTCGTCGATTTAAGACGTGCATCGTTTCGAAGTACACGAAATCTGGAGAAAAGTGATAAAAAGAACCAGGGAAGTTAGCAAAGTGAGCGTTGCAAACATCTCAAATCGCAATATACCGTGTATACTTAAAATATCTCCAAAGAAAACCAGTTAGAATACGCACGGGACACAAACAAAATCAAATATTCAGAAAAATTGCGGAATACGTAGAACTGCTGGTTACTAAAGAAGCACTAACAGATGGGCGTAAGGCAGGATACCTTCGTCGCAAAATCACCTCATCGCATGCATCACCAGAAACAATAATCGAGAAACCGTGCTTCGTCACGAGTAAATGAGAAATATTTAAATTAGGGTGGGGTAAAGCATTAGCAGGATCCCACCTCCCCACATTGAAGCGGTTTCTCAAACAGTATTACCCAAAAAAAACTGTATGAAGCATTTATAAATGAGAGAGCAATACACCCTAGATTTAACTATGCCTTGACATACAATTTCGCTTCTCGAAAAATACCACTTGGTTCTTTACGCTCAGTTTT
>QEYB01001287.1:0-55303 GCA_017562135.1 Dipylidium caninum
ATATATACTGCGTCAGCTTTCTTCTAAAATCCTCGGGCTTCTAACTGGCGTTTTTCTTCCTGGTCCTTCACTCTTGTGTTACCTAAATCCAGCACGAGAATTTCGCGGCTTGGGCTCAAACTTAATGGTCTAACAATAATTTATAAAACACCTCGAGGACTGGGTCACCAGGTGTATAAAGAAACATGGTTAGGTGAGTCGCAGTGTGTGTCGTGGGTTTCAGACGCGAATTGTATTCAAGATAATGCAATTTGTGTGGCCACTTTCTGAGCATTTGGCAGGCTTGTGACTTGGACTTTCAGCGTGATAAGGGGAAACGTGGAGTAGTTGGGCAGTGCTGTTGGCGCGCAAGAAGGGCAAAAATTTTACTCGGCGTAGAGTGCTGTCTTTTCCAGGAGGGTATTTTTCTGGTCTGAGCAGCAGGATGCTATGGTCGCACGAATCGGGTTTAGAGATGAAGGGCAATATAGCGGTGGCTATGGACCCAGTTGCGAGTTTTTACGCTGGCCGGTGGTCGCAGACGTCGAACTACGCCTGTGCCTCTGAGGTTCCAAATTCTGGTACAGTAGGCAGATTGGCTTTACTTACCTGCTTGGATGTTCCGCAATATGAGCATGTTCAGTAGAGCGCGTATTTTTTTCATTTTTACCCCATCGTGCACATATAGGCCTGTGACTCCACATCAGTCTTATCGGGCACACGAAGGTTTTAGTATATGCGATTGTTTTTGTGGAGGAGTCAAGATTTCATCTGCCGTTGTCGTCCCCTTTCTTGATCCGTTCTCACGTCTTCGATTTGAGCTGTTGATCACGTCGATTCCAATAACGCTGTGAGTAGGTGTGCATACTATGATTGCACATTTCCTCCTCTTCCACGCCTCTTTCACACGTGTTTATGTGTGTGTGTGTGTGTGTGTGTGGGTGTCAACGCCTGGCGTCTGACCTTGATGACGTATCGCCGTGCCGCTGCAGACTCACCCGCCCACTCACTCACTCACTCCGCCCACCCCCTCAAGCACTGAGAGGGGTAGCCATCCTGGGCGGTCCAGTTGACGGCCCGCGCCCGACCCGCTCACTCGTTCCCGATCCGTTTCAACGCCGCCGCTTCACACGGGAGCGGCACGGCAGCTGCTTACCCCCAAGTATACGAGACGACTGTGAATGACGGGAGGACCGTCGCAGAGAACTAACTCCGTGGGCCCTCTGCCAGCCGCCCTATAAGTCCCCCCGCCCCTGCCCCCGCTCTGCCCCATTGACACGCCGCACACACTCGCTCTGGGCAGCCTGTGTGCTTCTTCGCCCAAAATGGGGCGTCCCTTGGTGGTGGCAAAACTACTCGTTCGGAGGGGCGGAGGGCGGGTGGGGAGCGGGGGGGGGCATGATGAAAAAGGCATAGTGGGACCACGTCAGACAGACGCATCTCTGACTCCGGCGGATGGGGAGGGGGTACGGGGGATGAAAGGCGCTCCAAATACCTTGTTGAGGCCGTTTCATCGGGGATAAGTGAATGGGATCCTAGAGGCGGAAGGAACGTTGTTGCCTGCGGCCTCCAAACGTTTGTTTCCTCCGCTAAGACGGATGGACCCCTCGTGGGTGAGGCGGTTTGGCGAACGGACGGCGCACTATGGTCCGCCGGCGTACTCGATGAGTTTGCATCCCAGCAGGTGGGCAGCGTAGTCGCATAAAAGCGATACACAATATCTCTCAGGGGTTGAAAGGTGTGTTTAATCGCGGGATAGAAACTCTGCAGCGCATTGAACAGGTGTGCTGATAGTCAAGACACACTCTCGTGGTGACTAGTCAGAGGCGTATACAAGAATTTGGGAATTAGGCAGCAAGTAGCGACCCGTTGTCTCCGGGAACGGGCATTCGTGGTTCATAGCGACTGCCTGCCGATAGGAATTTGGTGTAATATGCGGAGCCATGGATTCCCTCCGTCGTCCTGTTTACACAATCTCTTGACCTAGGTCTCTCCAGAAACATCTTCGAGGAATCAGCGTTATTTTTATAGAACTCGCTGTGCCTAACAGGCACACTTTCATTTTGTTTCACATCCTCAACATTTCACTTGAATGAGAGGAACGCACTTGTAAGAGTTGTCGCTGGCCTTCATCGCGGGCGCTACATAAACCGCATACAAATCAGCATACCGCCGAAACGCACTGACCGCGGTCTCTCCTTTGCAGCGCTCTCATTTCTTCCCCGCTGAGGGGAGGTGTGATTGTGGTAGTGTGTGGTTTGTTTTAGACAATCCGGAGATGCTGCCAACGACCTTCGTGGGACAGGAATTTTGACGGTAACTTTTTCGTAGCCGTTTGCCTAGACTCTCGCATTCTTTCGTTCTCAGAGCTCTCGACTTCTACTCTCCGTCAAGGTGCGCATACTGTCAGTACTAGCCGTACAACCTGCCATCCCGTCCACCCCCTTCTCCTCACCGTTTCTGTCCCGCTAAGCTACCTCCGATCTTTGTGCGTAGTCCCCTACGGTCCGCGTCACTCTTCTCCTCTCTGCTCCTGTCACATTCCACAGCAATCAATAAATGCGCATATTTCCACAACGCCCGGAGACGTGCGGAAATTCCAGCACTGCAACCCCGATAGCAACAAGCCACCGCTACTACCAAGCTAACCTACGATGCGGACTCGAAAGATTGCCCTTAGTGCGCCTCTCCTGCTTCCCTTTTTCAGTGCATCATCCCGAAAGTCGTTTTTCGTTCAAAGTCGGCTCTTCGGACGCACCATCCCAAAACCCACGGTCCATGCTGCTCTCGAGGACCGCCACGCCCCTGCATCGCCTACATCCGCCTTTGACTCAGTTTCACCACGACAGTTAGTGAGTTGTCCGATCGGTTTGCGAGTCCACCTCCTCCCATGCCGCACAGTGTTGACCTTCTCGCGTCCCTTGCCTTTCGACTTTCTCAATTTTTGCATTTGTGGTAAGCCTCTCAACTGGATGGCTGGATTTTTGCCCTTTTTGTCGCAGGGTGGCCATTTTGTTGCGCGCAATATATATATTGTTTCGCACTAAGTGTTGCGCTCTTGAGAGCACTTCAATCGGCGTGGAATTGGCTGAATCAAAAGTGCTTTTGCGCACAGCGCCAATTGGCTTTGACGGGATTGTAGCCACTCTCGCTGCGTATTGGGCATGTTTTATACAAAAAGCTCGACTGTCGGTCTCGTTATGCATAATTTAAACTCTCCTTTTACTTTGCCTGCGCGGGAAGGTTTGCCTCACCGTAAATTCTGCCATGGTTTCGTTATCCACACCCTGGGAGTTAATGACGCCGAAAATGCTCTCTCCTTCCTTCTGCCTTTCCTTCCCATCGAGTCAGTGGAACTCCTTCGTTCCTGACTATGCAATTAGAACAATCAGTCGGCCACGGACCGCATCAGGGCCTTCCCTTTTTAGAATACGGCTCTTTACCTGTTATTTTGTCCTACAGAGGCGGTTGACACGAGCAACTTGGGAGATGGTAACAAGTAGCGGCCGTTAGACTTCCCCCGTTAGTGCCGTGTGGCCCTGGCACTCACACCGCTCGGGAGCTGTTGGGTGGCCTTGCTTCGCTGCGTAATTGGGCGCCTTCCCTGAAGGCGGGCATTTACATCGCAAAGTGGAACAAATGTCAACGAGTGTTTTGAGGCCGTTTCTTATCGACTGTCAGCTTCCAAAAACTCTTGCCTGCGCATTTGTGGGACCAGGTTTCTTTAACACTACTCGTTGGTGAATCCACCACCCCGCGAATTCGTTCGGGTTGTTTACTCAAAGCAAATGCTGTTTCGTTTATATTGCCATCGACGGGGTTGCCTGGTTCTTCGACTCTTACTCTGGGCTCGGGACGGAGACGGAGTGCAGTCTCTCTTTCCTCAGCGCAACGCTGGCAACTTCGGCCGTTCCGCAAAATCTTCTGGGGGGGAGGCGGGGGGAGGTCGGCGGGGGGCTAGGCTCGGACGCTGTACCCCTCTCCGAGCGCGGAGGCAGTTCTTCACTGCTGGCCCAAAAACTTCACTCACCAGGCTTTGCGCCAAATTAGTGAATGCGAGACAGTTTGTGGCAGGTTTAGAAGTGCATTCACGATTCCTGACTCTTGGGAGCTTCCGGTAATTCCGTATGCAGTCTTGATCAGTACGACGCAGTTTCATTGCATATCTGGCTCATTCTGTATTTGGCCGGAACGACTGGCGAATCGGCCCGATATCTGACAACTGTAGGGGAGCCCCAATTAAGACCAACAAAATTCTTGCAAACTTTTTATTTTTAACTTAAAAGACCGGTTGGTGCCTTCCGATGTCCTCTTTCACTTAATTCCTGTCCGACTCCACACGTTGCAACCTTCCGAGATCGATCAACTTGAGTGAGCAAGTGGAGATATTTTACTTTGTGTTTAGTTTGCTCTACATCTTCAGATGTCACAACCCTGATTGAGGTGGCTACCTCTGCCTCCTTTTTTGTTGTCATTGGACGAGGCGTCTTCCCTCTTCTCTCCTCTGTGGGAAAAGCGCTTGGAGGACTGGACATGTCTTGCTTGTCGCGCCTCGTGGCCACCGGGAGGTGCGCCCTCTCCTCCTCCCCAACTCCCGAAACAAGATTTCCGAAGGCGTGAGGGGTGCAGGCCTGGCAACGCTCCCTAAGTGCAGTAAAGTGCCCGGCAAATATTCTGCACTCAGCCAACCTCTTTTTGTCATTGCCTTGCCTTGCCTTGCGAACGCTTGTCCTAATAATGAAGTCGACTTTTTTATGGGTATAAATATACTCAACTCACAAGGACACGTAGACGCCCCTGTGATTGTATGTTGTTTGTGGCCCGGTTTCTTATATCCACGCTATCATTTGATTCTTCCGCAGCTCCCTTCTTGTATGTCCTGCGGAGAGGCGCTGTGCACTGCCTATTATTGTGTGGGCCATGTTGGCCTTTATCGAAGCGGCGCCGCGCGAGGTCTCGCTCCACGCGAAATTAGTCTTGGGCCGTCTTGGGTCGGCAGTCAACGCGGCACCGTCGCCTCGAGGGTTCTTTGTTTGCAATGAGGCTCTGCACCTACAACAGCCACCCAGGATGGTCACTTGGACTCAGATGTTTCGCTTTCCATTAGTTCGTGAAACGGTGGAAGGATCAGCAGTATGCGAGATCCGTTTGTTGGTTGTTGAATATAGCTCCCATAGTCCCTGCTTCCGATGGAAGTTCATCTTATTTGTCCTGCCGTATATTTTATGGTGCTCCTCGACGGCCGTGACCGGGGGCGACCCGAATGTCATTAGCGCCAACAGCGCTCCCTTTGACCGTACTTTTTCCCCAGCTTCCAGATCCGGACACGTGCTGTACACTACAGCAGACGGAGCGGAGACTCGCGTGTGGGCGCGTCGTTCAATGGCGTCTGGCTAGAACGATTGCACGTGCACCGGGTACGGCTGCCTGAACACGCCGGGCAGCCGAACAACCCAGTGGGGTCTCAGCACTGCTGTCGAGGATATCGCCTACCCCCTCTGACGTGGGCGTCGCCGAACGAGACCGGGTCCGGCTGGGGCCCGCTAAGTGCGTGTGTACAGACACGGAACTTGTAACACACAACTGACTCTCCGACCCTGCCCACCGCCCGCCCGCTGCTCCAGCTCCACTCCACTGCCCACTCCGTTCCCTCCTCACCAATTAGCGTTCTCTTATTGGTGCTTTCAAAACCCAACTCCTGTCAGCTTTATCTCGCCACTCTGTGGACCACTCGCCAACTCCATATTGGGAAACTTTTTGAATGTGCATTCCCATCGGACAGAGCAGCCCCTCACAGCCGAAGATCCGCCCCACCGCGCCTCCCCTCTCCCGTCGTTCTACACGTGCGCGATCTGACCAAGCGAGGCGTTCATTTACTGCCGTTTCACTAACCGACTGATTGTCCTCTACAGATGGCGGCTGACCGGTGATTACCTTTTGTTTGTATGCAACCCTTCACTCACTTGGTAGGCCTTGCGACTTGAGTGGAGGTCATTGAGAGATAGGACTATAACAGTCTGCTTAAAATTTATTATCGAGAAGCGATGGGGAACGAAGCTTGTAGTTCTGTTGTTATTCTCCTCTCCGCCCACGTATTCCCACATCCAGAAGACTCCACATGCCCTCGCTATGATTACTGGAGGTATGAGAGTCTGCGGTCCGCCCTGGCACCGCCGCCGCAATCACCGACCGCTCCTCCTCGCTCTTCGCTCCTACTCTCGCCCTCGCTCCCCTTTCTGTGCTCTAATCTACTAATATTGTCGATGTGCTGCTAACTGGCTGGTGAGTTGCTTGCTACCTAATTATGTTGACTGAGCGACGTGTGAATGTATTTATATTATACATAAAACCTACGTGTTTATGAGGAGAGATGGCAGGCAGGGGTGCACTAACGTATACGCGGAGAGACCCATTCACGAGGCATCTTCGCATGTGTGTGTGTGTGTGTGTGTGCAGTGTGCGTTCGATTTCACCCAAATAAAAATCGTTTAAGGCGTGAAGAATTTTCTCCTCGCCCGGAGTAGCGTTAATTAATGGGGAAGGGGAGGAGGCGGAGAGGTTGTCGAACTCTTCTCGCGCTCTTACGGCTGCGCAGACATGCGTCCCTCGGTGTCCGACTGCCCTCTCTGGTGGGGGCAGCTGCCCTCATGGTTGCGGCGGAGGGGGTTCGAGCACCACGGGGTGTGCGGTGCGCGAACCCGTGAGGCGGCGGCCTCTTGTCTCCTGTAGTATTGGAAAAGAGCAGAAGGGGGGGCGGGGGACCGCAGGTCTCCTTGACTCGTACTGCGCCAAATCTCAGGGACGGGGTTTTCGCCTCGGCAGGCTGTTCCCCAGCCACGAGTGTGGCTCACGTCGAACGCGTGGGACGGTGGGCGAGGCAGAAAAGACAAAAGCGGGGGTGAGGCCGCGACCCTGAGCGCCCGCCTGGAATGGATGTCAATGGACGCGGTGAAGCCGGTGTGGTGTCGAGCTGCGGTGGAGATATCATGCGTGTGACAGCCGGCTGCGTCGCTATGGGGCGGACGCACGGGGCATGAACTAGGGGAGGGTCAAGAAGAGGTGCTCCCATCCGGTCGGGCGAGCGGTAGATTCTGCGGTGAACACTTCCACCACCATTCTGTCAGCACCTTGCACTCGGGGTCGAGGGTGCTGATAGCGCGCAAGCAGCGGGGCGGACAACTGACTGTTCGGGGCGCCTGTGTGGCTCGCGAGCGACTTCCCACTCGGATGCAAAGTGGATGCGGGGGTGCGACGGGTGCAACTGGTTGTCACGCGCTCACCTACATTCACTCTTGTGTTGCCCCACGAAGTATTTAGCCGGGGTTGACGAGGCGCCGAGCAGAAACAGCGAAGCGTCAGAAGGTATTTATTGGGCTTATAACCTTCCCCGCTTTTTTTTGTATTTAAAAGATTTTTTTGCTGCTGGCGCTAAAAGGCTGACCTCGGAGTCCCTTTGTATTAAATCATCGACGGCGAGCAAATAATCGGGGGGCAACACTTTTCGGGGGGCACGGGAGGTGGACCCTTCTCTTATTGCTATCACCGCATTATGTTTCTTTTCAAGCCTGAAATTGGTAGGTGGAGGAGCCAAATGGTGGGTTTCTGTAATTTGAGGAACTAGTCGAATAAAAGCCAAATAAGCATAAACCATGGCCTCAAAATTGTCGAGACAAGTGGTAAGAGATCACCTATCCAAGCGAGTGATGACGCCGCATTTTTCGGATGGAAGCGGTGGATGCAGGCGGCGACACACACGGAGTGAACGGCCCGTCGTGCAACTTACAGGGTCAACTTGAATTGGCTATTTTTTCAAGTTTGGCGCAAATTTTGGGCCAATCAGGGATCGGTCTTGTGCTGCGATTCAATTAATGGGTCTCACGCCCAGAATATTTTCAAGTCTCCTTTTATGTTACTAATAATTTGCTAACAAGGCGCCTGGGCGGGGCCACCATTTTGCGACTGCAAACGTATGAAAAAAATTGCACCCCGGCCTATCCCATAATAGGGCTGAAAGAGGGACTGCGAAGTTAGGCGATAAAGAGATACGCAGCGGCTGTCTACGCAACACCCCGAAGTTTTGGGTTTGCGTGGTTCACTGAAGGCGTTTGTGGCAAAACCGCCTCACAAGATGCAACAAGAAAATCGTCTACAGCATGGCATAAAGGATGGCCAAGACCTCAGGTTGTTGAAGAGGCATATGGCAACACCCAATTTTTCCCCCTCCCATTGCAATAAAGTCCAGCTTATCTCCCCCCATGTTTCCTCACTGGACTAGCGAAATTCGATGCCCACACTCATGGCGCAGAACGCGACGCTCGTTAGTGTGTGTCGTTGCGCGATGGAATAGCGTCGCCCCTTGAACACTACACAACCGAATCGACACGCCCACACACAACATTAGGGATGAGGTGAGTCGAGAACATCAAAAGTCAGACACGTCGTGAAGAACTTCTCCGATCGCCTGCAGTCACGCTTCATCGTAGGGGCACCCTGGACGCCCTAGGGAGGCGAGACCAACACGACCTCCTACCTTGCGGGCTACCCCACGTGAAGTTGGTTGGTGCCAGGCACAGACGTCCATCGATCCGCCAGGCAAGGCACCAGAGTGTGTCCAATCGCATCACATCTGGTTTGTCTTTGTCTGGGCTGTGCGCCGGACGGGGTCGTACACGTATGCCCGTGGAGCCGCTGTGGAGGTATGAGCCAATCCCCTCCTCCGTGCTCGGGCGACGATCAAATCGCCAAGGGTTAACGAGCCATTCAGCGGCACTTCAAGTGTCGATGGTTTCCGTTCTTAGAACTTTCGTCTGAGGCAAGTGGAGGAGGTGGGATTGGCTCATTGAAATCAGGATTTGAAACGAGACCAGAGTGGAAAGCAGGGTAGGCCACCCACCGAATCAAATCTGCCCGCCCGTCCTCGCGCCCACCAGATATATGAAGCGAGTGACCTAAATAGTTCTGCTGGGCGGACTACGATTGTGCCTCCCTGTGGCCCTGCGCGGCAACGAGGCAGGACAATGAGCTTCCATTGTTGCGACAAAAGGACCAGGGGCAACACACTCGTTTTGACGTGGTCCCATTCTCGGGGGACTACAGTTTGGTTTGTTGTCTCGTGAGAATGAACACATGCCTCAGCTCCTGTCCGCTGTAAACACAAGCTTTTAGGGCTGAGGGCCATCGTGAAAAGTGGAACGACGTCCGTAGAGAGGAGCATCACGAAATTAAAGTTGCTCAGGTTATGACATGCCCAAAAGCTATCGTTGACGCCTGCGAGGCATGGCCTTCGCAAGTATTGTGGCTTCCGAGGCCCTGTAAACTGTGAGTGGAATAGTTGAGCGTAAACCGCCGCCGTCCATCTTCAAGTACACTCGTATCTTTAACTGTTCAAGGAGAACCGGGACGAGGCGGCAGTTGTCGAGAGTGACATCTGCGACCTGGGGGAGGCCGCGGCCACTCCGAATCGTCAAGACGCGACGGCGCCTGAAGGTGGCGACAGACGTGGCCACCCACTGCCGTGTGAGGGTCTGCTCCCCCCGCTCTCGGGTCGTCGCAATGCGGCAGCAAATTGGTAGATGGAAGCCCCCGATGCTCCACTTCGGTGAGCACATACTTCAGTTGCGCGCCTCCGCAGAACGGAACTCGCGCCAATTTGGTGGCGAGTAGGCGCGGCACAGGTTGGAACACGTCCTCGGAAGCGAGGATCGTGCGAGGGGGGCTCCGCTCTTCAAGGCGAGTCATGCCCGGCAGACCGCCGCCCCGAAGGGCGAGTGATTCAGTGCAGCCTTTCTGGCAGAAACCACACAGACTGCTCGATTAGCGCGCCGGCCATAAAGGCGTCTGGGGTGGTTTTTTCGATGGCGTCGAGTGGGGCCTGGCGGCATTGGGACGACGTAAATCTGGCAGACACATCGGCTCGTAAAATGGACACGCTTGGGTGGGCCACGACGAGCCTGGGGAGTGTGGACGCCGGCGTCGTCTCATGCTTATCCCGTTGCGAGAGATCGGCTCGTGGCTGGTGAATGAGACCTGCAGGGGCGAAGGAGTTGCCGTGCGAGGAATGGACGCCCTCCCCTTCGCCCACCTTCGACCTCGCCGACGTTCGCAGAAAATAGCAACCCGCCCCTGCCCGGGGGACGCCCCTGTTTACCGAGGTGTGGAGTGGGAAAGCTCTCTGTTTGTCGCATCTGCTTCCTATGCCGCTCTTCGCACTTGGGAGTTCGTGCTCGCCCGACGGGGGCCGAAGGGGACGCGGACCGTAGGTCGTGCGGGGCGGGAGAGGCGCCAACCCACCGTCCACGAGGCGCACCGTGGATGTTGCTGGAAACAGTAGCGCAGCACCCTCGCCTCACCCTCTTTCGGCCGTGGTGCTCCACTCCAACAGGCCAAATCATTTCTGGGTTTTACCATGCTCCCTCCCCTTCATCGCTTCACCTGTCGGCGAAGAGGTGCTCACGGACGCGTCTATACCGACTTAAAGGTGCCGTGAGGAAAGCGCAAAATTATGAGGAAGAGCAAAGCGGGCGGCGTCTGAGGCGAGCTGGGGCTCGGCAAATGGCCCAAGTGTTTTTAATGACGCGCCACAGGACTTTTCGACTGACTGTCTCACATTACCATTTTGCTCGCTTAAATAGTCCCGCGGGCTTCTCTTTATGATGGCGTCTCCGCCCTGCCCGCTCTGCCGCCGACTTGTCTGGACGCTGCCTCGCATTGTCAAGATGATGCTCGCCCACTTGGCTGATCAGGGTTCTTTGGACAACACAAACGGAGGACCGAACCCACGAGGCGTGAGATGCGCCTTAAGAAAATAATCTGAAAGAAGGATTCGCTCACTTCGTGGCCTCCCGCGTGGATGAGTGCACGCGCCTCTGTGAGACAGTCTCTGCGTCCGACCGTCGTCCCCTCCACTGACAGAGAGGCCAGGCTCCTCTAAGTCGGCGAGGACTTCCACTATCGCGTGCACCCTCGCAAACCGAACTGGGAAAGCGTCGTCCTCGCCCCCACCTCCCCACTTTCGACGAACAAGACGGCTTGGCCGAATATTGCCACACTAACTGGGGGAGGGCTTGTAAACTGACATCAATGAAAGTGGTTTCTTAAAAAAAAGAAAACTAGGACATTAATGCCACGCGTTTATCGTGAAGACGATTTCTTGCAAAAACGGCGAGGGAATCGGCAGTATCTAATCGTTGCGGCTGGTTGGATGAAGGATCCGCGTATTTTACCTTCCCGAAGGTCATTTTATTTCACCACCCACGGAGAACATGCGCTTTAGGCGGACCAACACGAGGTCTCGACGGTGAATGGGAAAGGAGTCAGGCCACTCGTCTTCCAAAAGTTGTTCACGGGAGCGGTCGCGTCGCCGCACTACTCTTAAACGGCGTCTTCAGGGGACACGGGATTATCTCAGAGCCGCCCCGAAAGAAAAAATTAAATAAACTACATTCTGGCAGTGGCGTGGATACAAAAACGATCTTACAATCGGTGCTCCGAATTGCTCCTATCCCCGCCACCGACTTCAACTTCGACGATCGCCAGTGGAGGCCTGCAAAAGTCGGCCCGTAAGAGGCGCGCTGGGAGGCTTGTGGTCTTTGCACCGGAGATCTCAATGGCTTAAATTGAAGCCTAGTTGTGCGTTGTGTGTCACTCGTGCTTGTTTGGGGCCAACGGATCGTTTGAGGAATTTACGCGCACGGGCGGGAGTAGTTTTTTTGAAAGAAAACGAGAATGCACTCTGTATTTGCTATGTAGCACTTGCTGCGCTCTGCTGACAAGCAGGAATTTCATGGGTCAACTGAGGTGCAGGAGTGCATTTTAGACAGAAAAAGTCAAAATTAAAGAGTTAGCCCAATTATCTCGGAGGGGTCGGGTTGATAGCGAAATACAAACTTACCTAAAAAATAGTCGCAGCCGTTCAAAAATATCATCTTACTTAATTCTGTGAGTAACAATATAAATCGATAGGTTTGGCGGCGGTAGAGTTAATGAAAGTGCGGAGGTCATCACTGAGGTGCCTGAGGGACAACCAGTTTCCAGTCTGCAGAGCGATCTCAGACAAAGCACAGAAAAAAGCCAGCCCCCAGCTCCTGGCGACGCATACGAATGCTTAAAGGTATAAATCTATCCGTAAAACCCACCCAAAGCTAACCCGAACCTGTCTTTTAGAATAAAGGCTTGCAAACAAAAAGTTTACGCGATATTTCCTGGCACGTGGACATGTCATCCACTACCAGCCTGAAGGTCGCACACGGGCATTTGCAATTCCGATGGGTAATTTAGATTTTGGTACTAAATACGCAGGAGCGTCCGAAAATTAGCGAATGTAGAAAGCGCCTACACACTTCTGAAACAGGGTCCCACGTGGATAAAGGCTCGCTTCTTAGGGAGAAGATGGCTACCGAGTGACGGAGTCCCTCAAGATAAGTATTTAATCTGCCCCTCTTTTCGGCAAGAGTTCGTGTCAGGAACGCGGGTGAAGCTCAAGAGCTTCAGAAGGAGCGTTGCGGGCCATTAAACATCCATAGCAGCACGTGTGAAGAGAGGAGACTAGACAACATTTATGCCCATTTGACGGCATATAAGGCGACAATTCTGGCCTGGCAAATCACAAGCAAAGTCTAGTATGACTGCCCGAGGCCGTCGGAATCGTCTCAACAACCGTTGACTTAATTTACGAGAATAATAGTCAGGGATGGATGCTGAGATCCCCTCGTCTCACATCATCCTCCTTTGCCCCAGCTTTTGCGTGATGGGCAAAATGCAAGGCCGACAAAGTGTTCGCTTCTCTGCCCCCAAATAGCACTCTCAAAAGGCCACCTCGCGCCAGGCCTGATGCAGGCATCGACTGCGAGCGGCGGGCGCCCTGGCGCAGCCTGTCGCGGACAGTCGACATGCGCCGTCCGGCGCACCGCTGGCAGTCAACAATAGCAAAAAAGCTCATCCTGTCGGGGAATGACGGCTAATTCCTGCGCCACCGCCTTCCGCCATATCGTGCAACATCGGTTGACAAGTGGAGGCGCCAGGCGAATGCCAGTTCTCTCTCGCCGCCCTGACAGTGACACATGGCTGGGTCGCGTGGCGAGACTAGAAGGCACTTGCAGAAGCTGCTTCGCCCACCCCTGGGGTCGACAGCGGGGCTGCCAACTCGCAAGTGCGGCCAAAACGGTGATCCAAGCCCAAGACTCTCGCTCTTGCCCACCGCGTGAATATCCTTCCTTCTCATGGGAACGCGAAGTGGAACACTCACACGCATGCAGATCGCTCGCACGCGTACCTTCCCGTCAGAAGCGATCCCTGCAATTATGTCCAGCTCAACTCCAAGCTGCAAGAGAAATCGTTGTTGAGGGCTCAGATAGGCCGGGCCTCTGTCAGAGACGCAGCGATCAACGGTGGTGACAGTTCGCTTGCTCCCGCTACCTCTGCACAAAGTTCATAGTTGACAGCATGGTTGGCGTGGTGGACGCGGCAGGTACTCAGTGAGTAGCGGAATCTCTGGCGTCCTTGGTGTAAGGGCCGTGGGGCCTTGGCCCGAGTCGCGAGGTCGAGGGTCGAAGAACCCCGTCACCAGCGGGCCCGACTGGTAGTGGGGGAGGGGGGTAAGCCATCCGCTCTCCGTCCGCACGGAGAAAAATAAGCGACTCATTAACACACCTTCCCTTCAGGAGGAACACGAGAGAGAAGAGACGTCACGACTGGGAAGTGGCGGCTGGGAGAGTGGACCAAATCATAAGCTCGGCGGTCAGGCGGGACTGCACACAAGGCAGCGGAAACGGCTCCCGCAGTAGCCTGCTGCGTGGGCCGCACCAAGGACTAAACGCAGTGCGCGTCTTCAGTTTGCGCCACCTGCTTGCACAACACGCTCACCGTCCCTCGTGGCTGTTGGGGAGTAATTTTTACTACCACTTTGGCTGTAAACACTCGAGGAGGACAGTGCGGCGCGCGAATTCCTCGTCCCCGGCGCTGAAGTGCTCGTCTCATCCTGCGAGGCTGCGGCGCCCGGAGTCGCCGACGCCAAGGCGAGTAGCACGCACTACACACACTGGCCGCGGCTTGCAGTCCGGTGTGCGCTTGCCGCTCGAGGAGAAAACGGGAAACGAGAGACGCCGGCGCCGTCATCCTCTCGCGTCCCCGAGGAAAGCGCTTTCAGATAAAAAGGGTTTTGCGGTCTGGTTCCTAGCTGGGCATCTCAGGTGCTTGCAGGAGCGAGTGCTCGCCGTACACTCCTTGATTCGCAATCAGCGCCCTCGAGTATAAATCAGAGCCGCCCTACCAATGGACCGTGGGGAAGCGAGAGGCTCCTCTTTCGGCCTGAGAAAGCAAGCGACGTATGGGACGGGATCCTAACAAATACTTGTGAGGTTACGCCGAGGGGCCAAACAAAAATAAGAACCGGGCCCGTCGTGGAGTAATCAGAGGCGACGCGAAAGGATCCGCATGGACAGTCGTGGTCGCTCTTCGCCGCGAGTATACAAGAAATACTCCTCCTCTCCCGCCACGTGTCGTCCGCCTCTAAAACGAGAGCGAGAAGCGCCTTGGAAGGCTTCAAACGTTCGAAGAGGGTTGCGTTCAACCGTTTGTCTGTTTTTTCAAATTAATCATTGCGTAAGCAAAAGACGGCGCCTTTTTGGGCTCGGAGGGCCCCGACTTTTGAGTGGGCGACCACGAGTGCTTCCTCGCGCGTCACAGCGGCGAACGAGGCAGCTGAGAGCGGCCGGTCTCTCCCCGGTCAACGGCTCGAAGTGGTCGGCGCCCGTCTCCGCCAAACCCCGCGCACGGAAGCCGCAGTCCACGGCTGGTGGGAGGACCTGCACGAACACAGGAACTTTGGCACCGCGACGGTGCAGAAACCACGAATGATGTCTTTGCAATGAACAGCGAAATGCCTCCCGAAAGCAAGTCCCAAATTGGCCGGCCAACTGCCTGCATTCGAGAAGGCTGCAGTTGACTGACAGAATCCCACTCGTTTCACTTCCGTTTATTGCGCCC
Source organism: Dipylidium caninum (assembly GCA_017562135.1). Taxonomy (NCBI): domain Eukaryota; kingdom Metazoa; phylum Platyhelminthes; class Cestoda; order Cyclophyllidea; family Dipylidiidae; genus Dipylidium; species Dipylidium caninum. The sequence continues at coordinate 14,962 of QEYB01001287.1, forward strand.
ATTTGGTGAAGCGGGACGGAGGTCTTCACTGGGCGCCAGGAAGGGCATTTCGCTCTGGACGGAGAAAAGACCCAGCATAAGAAACATGGCTGCCTGACCGATCCGGTCCTTACGGTCCGGCCAACGAAAAAGGGCGAATGAGTGGAAGGCGCCAATTCGCATTAGCTCGGGCACAGCGGCGCAGCGGCCGGTGGGAGCGCGGAAGGGGCGCGGGGGCAGGCGCACGCCGCCCCCTTCCACGGGCTCGCGCGGGCCGAGCAGCGCGGCTGAAGGGGAGGGGCGGAGGCAGTTGGCCGAGCCCGCCGTGACAATGGACTGGTGGGCAGATGCGGAGTGACAGATAAGTGTCGAGGAGCATTCCCGGTGGGGCAATTTCGACTGTTTTTATGCCTCCTGGAGGAATGAGGCGGGGCGAACGCGGACATTGGCTGCTCTCGGTGGATCTCCGAGTCGAGGCGACCCGCCAACTTCCACCCTCTCTGGGGCGGCAAAGCCAGCAGCGGAGAAGACTTATCCTGCGCACACTAGCAAAACTAAAAGCCAAAAATTCCCTTCATCCATCCGGCCAGTTTTGCTTCGATTAAACCCCACAAGTTCCATACTACTGAAAATGGCCTACTGAACTCACCGATGTGCGTCGCTTTCGGACCATACGACCGAGGTTGACAAGTGCCGAGCACCCACAGACGAGGAATAAAAATCTCCACCACCCAGTGCCTTGGTGGAGAGGAGGTGTAATTTTAATTTTGTCGATCTCGCGTCATAACGCAAATGTGGCGCACAGACTGAGGAAGGTCTTTCTGAGCCAACGCAGTCACTTCCTTTCCTCCCATTGTGGAGATGGCGCATGATGGCACTTTTACGGTTTCCTCATTGAGGCAATTTAAGAGTCCTTTTTTTTCTACTTTCGCCGAGTGATAACTGTGTTTTTTGAAGGTGGCAAACAACTAACTTGTGTGCTGACGCATGTGAAAGTTTTGGAGGACGCCAAGCGGGCAGCGCTCGTCCCTTCACCGCACATCTCCAGAGTGCCCGGCTGTTCGCTTCACGGGTCCCGCCCACTACCTTCCGAGCCTGATGGAAGTTGGCAGACGTGCGTCTCCAGGGCCCTGCCTGTCCCCTCCACGCGAATTTTCCCCCGAGCGGCCTTTCAGCCCGCAGCATTTGGGGAGAAGACTTTCGCTCCTTCACCAGGCAGCGAAAAGGTGCTTTTGTATTTAGCCAGTCAGATGGCACACCGCACTCCTTCGTCTAATCCTGCACCTCCCGGTTGCCGGGGCGCACCGCCAGCTGAGATCGGCCGAATCAGCCGGGTTTGGTCTATGACGAGGGCTTTCGTCCTCCACTCCACGGAAGTTGCATTCCTGGCTCCTTTTATCAAAAGAAACCTATTTAGGCTCTTGACAAGTGGCCCCCCTGCGAACCAGAAAGTTGAACAACTGCGGGGGTAAGTTGACGCATCCTTCGGCGACTCTGCGGCAGTCGGCTCGTGGGTCTCCTTGTCCACGGCGGGAACGCCGAATGGTGGTAAATGAGGCTGGTCTGGGCACGGAAACGCTGGGGCGGATGCCACCTCCACCGCGGCCCCGGCGGGACCCGCAGACGCGCAGGGGACGCACACCACACTGTGGCCCACGCGGCGACCTGACAGGGGACCCGCACCCCACCGGCGGCGGGTTGGAGACGCACGGACAGGCTGACAGGCGGCCTGTCGCGCCGCTCCGTCGGCAGCACTGCGTGCGGCACGTGGTCTTTTAATCTCAGCGGCCTTTTAATTTCAGCGGCCGCGGAGAAGGTCTCTTAGCCGGGAGTCCCTCGGGGAACTGCCTTTCGAGAAGGACTCCGCGGACAGGAGGCAGACCACTTGGCTCCTGAAAGTGCAGCAGAAGTGCAGTCAGGGGAAGTGGCGGCATGCGACAATTCGTTTGGGCAGTCTACAATGTGTTCACAATCTCGTCGCTATGACGAGGGGGTTTGCGGCCGACACTGCAAGATTCCAAGGCTGAAGAGGCCTCGTGGAGTAAGACGGGCAGAAGTCGCCATGACAGCGGGTGTGGCCCGCTCGTGTGATGGAGCGGCGAGTGTCGGACTTCACTGCCATTTCGAGGACCCCGTTCCGGGCATGGGACGTGAGGAAGGCTGACTAAGGCAGAGGCGGTCTCGTGGGACCCAGAATCTCGTCGGCCCCGGGCTCCCCCCCCCTCAAAGTCCTCGCAACGTTCGCCACTCGACCCCGTCTTGACGCCTGGTGGTGGCGAGTCACCGTCATGGACGCGCGGCGGTCCTTCTCCTCGCTGCCAAGCTGTCTTTTTTGTCAAGTGGGTTTTCCGAGCCCTCGTCCACCGGCGCCTGGCAGAAGAAGCTCCCCAATCCCATCCGATGGTCGGGTTTTAATTAAGCCTGTCAGGGGAGGCCTCGTAGGTGGACGAGCGGAGCTTCTCCCGTGCGCCCGCTGGCAAGCGGGACCTTTGTTAACGCCCACCCGAGGTGACCTTTCGGAGTCAACTTTAGACAAATGTCACAGACTGCAGGCGCACAGAACGCGAAATGCCAATGACCTGGAGGCGAGGCGTTTTGGAGCCGGCCACACTGGGGCGCCTCGAGGGCGGGGAGCGCCGGTCCGCCTTCGGGCCGCTCCGCCCCGCCGCATGCCGCTTGGGGCGCTCTTTACCGACTCCCAAGGGGAGTGTACCCCGGCGCTTCCCCCTTCTCGGCTCGAGGCGGGCGAGGTGGTCCACCTCGGCGCGTTGGCCGCGGTTGTGGGGGCCAGCAGAGGATCCTCCTCCTTTTCGCTACGGGTGCTGTTGACGCGTCTCCTCCGAGCTGCGCTGGTGCCCGAAAGGCTCGTGGCTTAAGGACAATCGGCTGGTCACTTGGCGGCTGCGGCCATTTGTTTGACAGCGTCTCCGGCCCCCTTTTTCCTGGCCCAGCATCCTCTCCTGGGACAGGTGGCGCCAAGACGGGTGTTTCGTGTCCTTCGAACGACACTCTGGACGGCTACCGTCGTCGAAACCCGCTGGAAACAAAGTCACAAGCGGCGTCGAGAGCGACGCCCCTGTCACGGGTCCGAGATGAGCTGGACGACAGATTGCCATCTGGAACTCGACAAATTGGGCCTACGCGACGAGGCTCCGCACCAACCTCCGGCCCGGGGCTAACCGGACGGCCTCAGAGAGCAGCCCCTGGGCGTTCAGGGTGGGCGACCGCCAGCGATGGAGGGAAGGGACTTTATTCCCTTCTCCCGCGCAGCGCAGGGCTGGAGGGGAAAGTGGTGCCACACTGCCAGTGAGGTCGCGCGAATATCGTGCGAGGAGCGCCTTCCCGACGTGCTAATGTTCGGATAATCTTCGGGAGTTAATGCGACGGACGACGGGGAACTTCTGTCCGCCGGGCAGGAAGGCGCGCCTTTGATGGCCGGTCTCAGCGACCTCGTCCCAGCCCCGCTCGAAATGCCACGTAAAGAAGTACTCGTTCGTGTCATCGTGTGGAGTTGCGTTGAATCTCGGTGCCCCGGGGATTTCGGTCTCCAGCCGCACTTGCACTCCCGCTAAAATCCCATCCGCCTCCGTTCCCCGAGACAAGGCGCCACCCTCCCCCCCGACGTGGCGCCTCACCCGGTCTCGGGAGGCCTGTCTCCCTGAAATCGGCATTCTGCCGCTACTACGCCTTGAAGGAGCGAGGAAATTCACTGTCTTGGCCGTCAAGCAAACCTTTCGATGCCCCTCCACAATCGGCCCCGCAGGAGCAACGGAACACGGCGGCGTGTATTACACTGCCAGCATCTCCCTCAGAGTAACTGGACCCCACTGAAATCCGAATCACCAGGGAGGAGTGAAAAGAGGAGGGTGGGGCGGAGGGAAGCGGAAGCGTTGAGTCGAAAGAGTCCATCAAAACAACATCACCACTTCCGTGGGTGTCGGCGCCCCTCCTGCCCCGAGGGTTTGAGAAGGCGAAAGTTGCGAGGCAGCGAAATTTTGTCGCCGAACGCAAAAAGAACTCGCAAACTGTCATGCGCGGAGGCCACCTCGAAGTGCGAGTCGCGTGACACGCCGACCGCTTGGACTCCTCGCGGGCGACGTGTCCGCCGAACGGCGGCGGTGTGTTGCCGGCCCCGCTCCCTCCAGCGACGTGGCGCCGCAGTGCGTGTGGCTCCGCCGCGACGACGACTGGGTGCCTTTGCGCCCCCAATCCACTATTCGTGGTCCGATCAGAGCCGAAGCGTGTCTCGATGGAGTCCGTCGGTGTTAAGTTTTAACGGGTTGAAACCGTCCATGGGGAAGGCGTGGCACCTCCGAATTCGCCTTCCTTCCTTCCTTCCTTCTTTCTTTCCTTCCTTCCCTCCTTCCTTCGGCACCGATTTGGCCAAATTGCGTTTTGGGGAGAGGGTGCAGAACACCTTCCCGCAGAGGAGAGGAAATTCACGTGGCAACGCCTCGTCCGCGGTGCTGGAAATGCGACGCAACCTTTCCTGTTTCCAACCGCCAGTGAATGGTCCTGACCTTTTTCAGTGCAAAGCAAATTTTTTCATTCAAAAGGAAAGGAGAGGGGACGCCTCCTTCACCGGGCGGGAGGGGGGGGGAATGGACGAGAGACGGAGGGACTTCGCCCGAAGCCGACAGAAGGCGCGTCCAGCTGCGGCTGCCCATCGGTCGCCTGAAGTCACTTTGCCACTCTGCGAGGCGGTCGGAGATTGACGCGGGACTCGAGGAGACGCCCTCGCATGAGGGCGAGAAATGCGCGGCTGAACCGGCGAATTTGGCCACGCGGGACCTTCGGCCGCCGCCGCACCTGCGCGTCATCCGGGCGTCTCCACCCCGCGACGGGGCGCGGAGGGGCGGGAAAGGGGGGTCCCAGCAGTTGGCCGGCGGACGACGGCGGACCACGGGCTTCCGCTTTCTCACCTCTCTGGCCGACGTGTCAGCAAAGTGCCTGCCACACCGGGCAGTTGCGTCCGTGCCGTACTAAACGACTTCTTGCCAGGTTGCGAGCATTTCGATTTGCCTACTTTTGAATATCGTTTCACCTTCTGATGCCCAAAAGGCGACCGCTGCTTGGCTTACATCTGCTTCGTTTCGTGGATTTCATGGCCTCCAAAAAAATCTTTTGAGGACAAAAAAACCGAGTGTTGTTGTCGGAGGGGCGCGCGACAACAATTGCCCAGCCTGCTTTTGCATGCAGTGCGATCTTCCTCCGTCCTTTCGTGGACTGTGGGGACGAAAACGAATGATGGTCGGAGGATGGGCACCCACCTCCTGCCTCCCTCCTGAGCATCGCCTGCCGTCTTTCGTGGACTGCTCTCTTCAAAGTGTCCCCGAAGGGAGCGCCTCGTCCGCTTTCACGAGCTCACAAGGCGCTGGGTCCTCGAGTGGTCCGCCACGTGCACACCTCAACATTTCCCTCATTCAGAGTAGAATTTACTTCGGAGGTGGAAAGGCCACCGTGCCCTTCTCCTTGCGACTTTTCCGCATGTGACCAACTTTTTGTCTTCCGTTGTCACCAGCGCTTCAAGAAGGCCTCCGAGTTTGATCCGGTCCAGCGGAGAATGGGCACAAAATGTCCCATGTGACGCCCACTTCGAGTATTCTCACGCCACTCCTAACCGCCCAATGTGGTTCGAGCTGGTTTGCTGAGCTGAAGCAAGTCCTTCCGCGATTTCCCAAGTGTTCGAAAAAGCTCTTGCGCCGACATGGCCTCAACATCACCGTCGTCGATCGGGGATGAGATCGCCACAACGTGGCTCGTCAGAAAGGTCAAAATCCTCGGGGACGCCCCTGAGCAGGGCCGAGGAGGAGGAGTTGGGGGAACGTATCCACACTCGAGGGCCACTCGGGGCAGGCGTCGGGCACAGAGTGCGCTGAAGCGGAGGCATCGTCTCGCACTCGCCCCGTGGAGGTGTCGGAGTCGAGCGGAAGGCGCCGCCGTCCTTGGAATACAACAAAATACACTTTTTTTCTTACTGTTTAATAGACCTTGTCAAACTGACATGATAATTTCCATTTTTATTAATCTTTTCACGTGCGATCCATTTTTTTCCTCGCCTTTTGTCCCCAGAGGTTCAAGAAGGCCCTCCGAGTTGATCCGGTCAGCGGAGATTTGCACAACTTTTCCCATGTGACGCCCACTTCGAGTATTTCCATGCCACTCCTAACTGCCGAATGCGGTTTCGAGCTGGTTTGCCGAGCTAAAGCAAGTCCTCCTGCGATCCCCAACAGGGTCTTAACAACATCGTCGTCGAGCAACGACAGCCGCCCACAAAGTGGCCAAACCAGAACAGTCAAAATCACCACCTCCCTCCAATTCTTCGCAACATCTGCAGAAAACTGCGCCTTCAGCAGACACTTTGAATAAGTTTCTGCATGCTTCTGTGGCATTTCTGCCTTGTTTGAAGTTCTCACAGAATGCAGTGGCGTCGGTGAGCCTCGTCGGTGGCCGTGGCTTCACACCAGCGCTTTCACACCCAACACCGACGCGAACCGATTTGACTTCAGTTAATTTGCTACGCCAGCGTGTGTACATTAAACAGTAAAAGTAGGGAGCCAAAACCTGCGCCAAATAAACAAGTGTTTGTGTGTCATCCGTCGTCCGGTTCCAAAGAGGGCTCGAATTGCGTTCCGGTTCAAACACAGAGGTGCACATGACGACGCGCTCGTCAAACATTTCTCTCCCCTCATTCACGTGATCGCCCACCTCGAAAGCTTCCACACCCCTCCTAACCGCCGAATAGCGGTTAGAGCTGGTTTGCCGAGCTGAAGCGAGGATCCTTCTGCCATCTCCGAAGTGTCCGGAAAAGCCTCTTGCGCCGACGTGGATGAAATCGTCCACAAACGGGACTCGTCCGAAAGGTCAACATTCTCAACTGTTTCCAATTTTCCGCAACATCTTCAGGAACTGTTGCCTTCACCAAACACTTTAAAAATAACTTCTACATGCTTCTGCCGCATTTCGCCCTCTCTGAAGTCCGCAACGAAGACACACCGGCGTAGATGAAGGTCGACAGTGGCCATTGGCTGCACTGTCGCACCGCAACTTACTTCCAACGTGAATCGACTTTTGATTTAGTTTAATTTGCTTCGGCGGTCGGTATGCATGCCCTTAAGTGATAAAAATAGACCGCCTAACAAATATGTGCTTCGTGCTGAAAAAGGGATGTCGTGGGCGCGGACACAACTTTCCGGTAGACCTCGTAGACGCGCACAAACCTCGGCTGCACAGGAAATTGCATCCGCCCGAGGGAAGAGGAGACCGTCCACTCTGTTGCCTCAGAGGTCGTCAGTGAGGGAGGAGTAGAGAGGAGTCCCCCAGCGGAGTGACATCACTGCTGGCCGGAGGACACCATGTCCGGGTGGTGGGAGGCGTTGGGGGGCGTTTTGCGCCTCGGTGGGAGCGTGTGGGAAGGGGGATCTCGGCCCAGTACGTGGACGCGATAAATCACACCAAGTCCCTGTCCCCTCCGCGCTGTGCATACCTCGACCGAGCGGATGAGACGAGGCCGCGGTTGCGGGATTGTGTGGGCGCACCGCAGAAAGTCGCGCTCGAGCGCGAGGCGCAGGGTGAGGCGGCCCCCGCACCGCCTCACTTTCCTCTCGGACACACGAGCACACACCTCGCAGACGCTTGTCGGGAGGCATCCCATGCGAACGGTGTCAACTCTCCCACTCGTCCTCGTCGAAAGGGAACACTAACTCATGTTTACCACGTTTATTTGGAGCTTCACCAAGTTAGAATGAGCGCTTCCACAAACAATTAGGCCACGCGATAGGGTTAAGAGCATTTTTCTACATCAAAGCGCATGATTTGTCTCGAGGAAAGGGCCTGTTTTATTCATGAAATGGACGCTTAAAAAGCATCCCACTTCCTGAATATATCATCAAGTACTTCGAATTTTTTTAAATGACTAATAGGGGAAATAATGAAAGTAGAGAGGAACAGCTACCCCGGCGTTTTGTATTTCAAGGTAAATTCCCGTTGTAATGTTGCCGCATGTTAATGTTTTACATGAGCCTCGCAAACCTCAACTTTTAACTGCCACAGAAAATGCAGTCGAATGAAATGTGTGATGCCATCGTATTATTTTGTGAAACTTCACAGTGTCGGCCAGTTATTTTCCCTAGAAGCAGGCCAGCAAAAGTCACCTAAATAAGCATTTTTTGCCTTATAGTGTGGGAAGGTATTTCGGGTTCCTGTCAGAGCTGTAGACCTTGATGGGAAATGTTTCTGACACACCACCTGCCATTCTTGCCTCTAAAAGGAATTCTTCCACTTGTGTGGTGTTGACCTAACTGCTATAATCTGCGCTCTTTCCCTTCAGCCCAGACATTCAGCACCGATTGAGTCTTGTTTCGGTGTTTGGGTCCGTGGAAGACCCTGAGGCATGCCTTCTGGCGACAGATTTTGGATTCGACCAATGGGAAACGAGGGAGGCGAGTGACCTATAGGAGCCTGTCGACCAATAGGAAGACGCTCGATATCCCTGGGCAAATTGCCGACCCTGTCTCCTGTCACACGAGCGACGCTGGCCACGCCTCATGGAGGAAGCGCACATGGACGGCTGACGCCGGACTTCAAGCCTAACAAAGTGCTATAGCGAGGTATTTGCTAAGTGGCTGCGATCTCGGCGAATTGGCTCCCTTCTATTTGGGGGAGTAGCACAGTTTCCGTACCATCAGCCTCTCCTTTCCGCCGTCTCTCTCCTCTTTTTTTCTTGCCATGGTGCTTGTTCCAACTTGTCAAAATCGTTCATTTTAAATGTTAGTGATACGTTTTCATCCGGTATAATGTGAATTAATACAGGAATAGCGAATGGAGGACGCTGCCTAACACGCAATCGTAACAAAGTGTTGGGAAGCGATTAGTTCACCAGAGGATATATTGTACGGCACTTGATCGAACAAAACACGCATAACTTCCTCTCAACAAGGCCGTATGTGAAACCAATTCTGCCTAGGCTTCAAATAACGCGAACATTATTACTTTTAACGATCCCACCGAGGTTACGTACTTAACAATTGTCGAAAATAACTGCTATTGTGATTATTTTTGATAACAAGGTCGTTCATAAAGTCGTTGATGATGACTATGATGATCCTCATCAAAGAGGACATTATGGCGACACTAAAAACCTGCCCGTAGTCCTATTCCTGAAGGAAGCATTAATGGGGGTTTATGGTGCGAGCCAACGGTGACATACGCTTAAGTGCCATTTGTATAGGCTACGGGTCTGGAAAGTAAACTTCTCTTATGTAGGTAGGGACGTGTATAGAAGCACTTTCGCCTTATTGAGTAGTATAAAGTGGGTGTTGGGAAGCTGGAACTTATTTTTCCAATCCACAATGTCGAGCTTCTGAAAGTCCAAAAGCTTTTAAATGAATTGCACTTCCTAAAAGAGTGGATGGAAAGGCCTTGGGGGATAAACGTACATAGGAGAGTAGAGATAATTTGGGACGATTTTTGCCACTTTGACGTCGATCGATGGGCACAGGGTAACCGCATGCTCGTAGCCAAGTGACGTAGGCGCGTGGCAAGGTTGCGAGAGCCATAAATAATGCCATTGCGCCGATAAAATCTCGTGCAGGGCTGAAGCGCTCAATGGGGCGCCAGAATAACAGGCTGAGGATCGAATAGCCCCTTGCCGAGGCAACTAGTGGGTCACATTAAAATCCCTGTGGTGTTATCAACCGTAAAATTTTAGCATCGTTTGATGGAATCCTATCAAATTGTCTACACTTTTGAGTAATACGAGGAACGGCATGAGGTAATCGCGACCCCCGCACACCAATTTATCGATTTTATTGATTTTACCCGACGCATCGTTTTCGCATAAAACGGATCGATGCTGCCCCACTTTCGCGACGACTTCGTGATGCAAAAGCCGTGCTCGCACCGCCTCGTCTCTTATCGGCTCACATCGCCCGGCTGCCTGCACCTGCGGCCAGTCCACCCAGACCCGTGCGGGTGCCCACCTCCTTGCGCGTGTGCCATCCAAATTTCGGTTCCCGTAGTAAGCTCCTTTACGTCCAGCACGAGATTCACACAAATCCGCGTATCTCCTGTTGGCCAACTGCAGTCTTACATGCATTCTTAAAATTAACCCCCAAAGTATTAAATGGCTTAACTGGCAGAAATGGAGGCTGGCGAGGAGCGCGGTTGGGGTGGTTGGAGAGCGCGTTTCCAAATCCCCAACAAATTTAATCAAGTGTGGTGTGCAGACAAAGTGTGCTTCGTTATCAATTAAATCAACGGTTGATAAATCACTCGCAGAACGCTGCCAACGAATGATGCCTCTGATTTCGGCATCTGCGGGAAATATTCGCGCGTTTTCATTTCGTGCCGTCCCCATTATTACCAATAGGGATGCCTGGAATCTTTGTGAAGAGGCTCTAAAACGCAAGAATTTGAGAGGAATTTTCCCCAAGTCCAACGAGGCACTGCGAGGCTCGAGATGTGGCTAGAACGCCATGCGAACACGAGGGCAAAGGTGTTCTTGGAGGACGAGAGTTGAGCGAGAAGGTGGCCTTTCACCGCGACTCCGCGGACACCGCTCGACTTGCCTCATCCCGCCTTCCCAGGTGCAGATGTCATTCTCCCTCCACGCGTTGTGACGGCAGGCGAGGGAGCGCAAGCACGAGTGGTCTCCCATGCCTCGGACACTCGCCTGCCTCGACAGGACAGCGTTTTCGCCTCCTCCCACGCTGCCCGAGTTATAGCCCATGCACAGAGGAAAGCTTGGACGTGGGTGTGTTCAGATGAACCTCGTTTCATTGCGTTGACCCCGAAATAGTTAAATAGTAGACTTAAAAGGACCTTCTTACGCGGCGAAAAGTACACCAAGTGGAGTGACACTGGCCTCCCCAATTGGAAATGTTCGGGTTTGTAGGGGCTAATGGAAGGCCGCTTTTTTCAGACCTGGCAGGTTACGCGAGATGAAATAAAATCCAAGCCCTGGGCGACTTTATTGTTTGTGCTCCAAAGAGTCTGTTGCTTCCTCTTCTCATCAGCCAAACGAGGAGGTGGAAAGAGGTGATTTTTTATTTGGGCCATAAAGAGCAGGGAATAAATCAGCGGCAACTCCAAAAATAAAGCAAGAATATTAAGCAAGCGCACCGGAATACATAAAATAAAGACTCCTTGCGGGCTTTGTTCCAGCTGCGCCCGAAGAGTTTGACTGCGGTGAAGTGAGTTCCACGAGGGGTCAACCAGTGCCTCAACGCCTTTGAAGGCGTGTCGGCGCAGGCGGAGGCATCCTTCTGGCCATGCAGCCTGGAGGTCTTCGTCACAATGAATTCAGTCGAAGTGACTGGGTTCGGAGGTGGAAGAAGGGCCGAGCGATGCTGGAGCGAGCAATTCACTCCTCCGCCTGCGGTAGCAAGTCAACGTGTTTGGAAACTGCGACTTTTCTCCCACAAAAATTCTACGATGGCTTTTTAGCGGAAGACGATGTCGCCGAATGACAGGGTGGAGGAGTTAAGAGGCGTCTTGTCTTTGGGACGAAGCATTGCAAACGACGCCACTGCGTTTACTTAGAGGAGGGTGAAGGTGCGTTTAGTCTTGACGGAGGCCAATTCACCCGCCACTTGCAATTGTCTCGGATACTTTGATTTCCCAATTCGAAAGATGATTATTTCTACCTTGACGCATTCAGGAGGAATTCGTGACCTCTGACGAAGGGATTTGCACTTGTCTTAAATAAGCGTGGACTCCTACGCGAGGGGAACAGAAGGCCCCGAAACCCGAGCCCCGCGGGGCCACTCTCATCCTCCCGAAGGCTCAAATTTACTTCATTTCTGCTAAACTGGGCGGAAAATGAAGGTCCTTTTCCGTCGCGCCGAAGTCGCGGAAAGAGGTCGAACGACGGTGTAAATCACGCCGCGTCGGTTTTCGGCTGGAAAAAGGTCTCAAATCTGCACATGGTGCCTTCACTCAATATTTCCGTAATTAAAAGCAGCTCATCAGAACTGTTTAAGGTCATGTCGGGGTTGACCTCGGCTGAAGAGACATTTACCGCCTCGAAGGTTTTGACTCTCCGTCTGCAAAATATGCGGCCGTACTTGGCTGCAGGTAATTAACCGTCACGTCCAAATGCCAGCGAAGTTGTCGCTACCCACCACAGAGCCCACTTCCGGCCGATGCTTCGGTGACCCTCCGAAAGGGTGAAACGAAGTCGATGGGGTAGTAGGACGCGGAACGCTCCTCGGGACTGCCTGAGGCTGCGCGGCACCCATCCACCCTCTCCTCGGGGAATTGCGTGTCGCCCTTTGCCTCTGCCACTTTGTGGATGCTCAATTTCATCAGTGGTATGGGCAGGAGGCACTCAAAAAGCAGTTTAGTGGCGGGATGAAGTGCAGTAGGACAGCCATCACGAGGATTAATTCTCTTGAGCAGATTAACGCAGATCAGCAGAGCGGAGAAAGGCTGACGGACTAAAAGTGGGCGAAGGGTACAGCAGCTGGACAGTATGGAGGCAGGAGGGGAGAACGAGTTGGTTGGCAGATGAATGACGAAACCTGGTCGGCAAAGTGCGTCGCAGAACTGATTGTCCACGGTGAACTTCCAGGCCACACAATCGCGAAAATACGTTTGCTGGAACCGCTACTGCGAAATGCTGCGAGTTGAAGGGGTGCAGAGCTCCTTCCGGCAACCCACGGCATTCGTCCGGAGAGAGCGTAGCTGACTCTCCTGACAGCCTGAACTGCCGCAGCCTGAGAGGTTCGACCGTCTCGGCTGCATTCACCTACAAAGCAGAAGCACACGTCCTGCTACGTTAAATTGTACATCAGTTGAACGACGCTCGTCTCTGTCTGGCGTTTGGACGCCGAAGGTGGCCAGTGAAGGGGCCTGAAGCGGGAGGTCTGTGCAAGAACGCAAGCCAACGACTGGGCAGAGGACAGGGATGACGCCTTGACGACGAGTCGGTTAATGTGGGGGACAAATTAGGCCTTTTCTCGCCAGCAACCCGCAGAAAGCGAGCCGGTGACTTCATCAGGTGGCAGGAGTCACGATTCGAGGCGAACCGGCACCCTTTCACGGCCACGCCCACCTGCGGATGTGAGGAGGCGGGGCTAGGATGGGCTCCCCACTGTTTCAACTCTTTTCCCGCACGCTGAGTGCGTCCTCGGCGTCCCACGCTGCCTTCGCCACTGCCTGTTGCCCACTTCCTCCACGTCACCTCGGCAGACACCGCCTTCGCGGCGGGCGTCTCGGCCACGGCGTCCCCGCCTCGACCGTTACCAGGCAAGGCCGTGTGTCCGCCTGTGGTGTGTGGGGTCGACGCGTTTTTTGGACTGCCACGGTACAGCTTCCTCGCCTCCATCTCGGTGGTGTAACTTTCGCCGACAGGTGCTTGTGGACAAGCGCATTCCCGCCTCCGTCCGCCCTCTTTTCCTCGGCGTGATGGCAAGACTGGAGGGAAGAACTAAGACGAACCAGGAGGACGTGTGCGTTGCGAGGCTACTCGCCAGTCGCTCCCGGGGGCAAAGTCTTCTCCGCATGACTGGACGAAGGCCGTCGCACGAGTGACTTCACTCAGGAGGCGTTTCACCACGGGCAGCGAAGCCACTCGGCTGTGAAGCCCACCTCCGTCCCCTGTCGCCGTCTCCCATCGTCCGGACTGACGGCCGTCGTGGCTTCCTCCTGGCCAGCTGCGCTGGCGCGATTGGTGCCAGCACAGGAACCGGAGGGGGCAAATCCTCGCCTTTCCGCCCACCGTCTTTTATTGAGGCATTTTTCCCTATCCGCTCCTCTTAAACTTGGCGTTTGTTTCGGCCAAGTTTACAGAGATTCCACACTTTCTTCCGCGGGTAGAAGACGAATGTCTGAAGTGAGCGTGCCAAGGCACTTTTAAATTCCCTCATTTTACTGGCAGTTAAGAAAGGATGTCCATCGCGCGGATGGAGGACCTGCTTTTCTAGGCAACCACCCGCGGGCCGCGGCAAGGAGCGCTTCCACTCCCCTCGTGGTCGTCCACCGAATTGCCTGAGCGGCGGCGTCTGACTCCGCGCGCGAGACGACGACGACGACGACGACGAGGTGGGCGGAGGAGGGGGAAGAACCGAACCGGAGGCGGCCGAGGAGTTGAGTTGCCCGCGCCCAGCGCCTCCCTGAAGGTCCACTGCTTTTGCTCTTTCTTCTCTCCCCGAAAGCCGCTACCATCTGCATTTCTTCTTCTATCGGCGGCGGCGGTCGCGTTTTTTATGGATGGTTGCGAATGGCTAAGATGTGATGCCGACTGGGCAATTTGTCGCCAACTTGGCGCTTTTTAAGTGAAAGACGACTGTGTTGTGGGGTATTTTCAAAGGGACGGCGCCATTTCACACATCGCCCCGTTGCTCCCTGCGCCCCACGTCTCCTCCCTCTCGCCGGCCTCTGACGAGTTCGAGCCGGGCGAAAAGGACGCTCGACGCGACCGCCGTGTCGCGGTGAGTGTGGCCGAGTCCCTCGCTCCGAGGTTTGTCGCTCCGCATGGGAGGCGAAAGGCGGTGGGTCGAACCTCGGTTCTCAAAACTCAACTTAGTCGTCGACGTAGGTGTTCTGTCCGGTGTTTCAATCTCCTCCGAGCCAATCGTCAGCGTGAAAGGCCGCACCATATCACCCTCCCATGCCAGCAAGACGAGGCACTGCGCTGCGTCGGCCACGGACACGATGAGGCTGATCGCTGCAATGACCGGCCACAAGACCAGGCAACACCAGGACACGGCGATCGCCGAAGCTCCAAATCCCACGGTGTGTGGCGTGGAAGGGCTCCAACTTCAACTTCTGTACCCAATTTCGAGGGAGGCATTTTCTCACCCCAACGAATGGCTTTGGGCCTCGGCGCGGGACTTGACGCTACCGTGAGTCGTTCACTGTTCGCCAACGGCGATGCTCTCACAGCCGACGTTTGGCGGGGGACGGGCGCCTCCGAGGCACCCAATTGCACTTGGTGGAAGGCGGAACAAAGGAAAAGCGCAATTGCTCTCCTCTCTCGCGGTTCCCAGCCCCTCCTCCCATCGGCCGCGGACAGTACTTGGGATTAAGGGGAGAAAAAAAGCGGCTGATGACATTCTCTTGCGTGTTTTATTTGTCCCCCACTGATGCTTTCCCTCGACTGTGGCCGTCGGATGGTTCGAGTAGGTCCTCCTCCCCTTCAGACCGTCAAGAAAATCCGCTTTCCCGTCTCCTACTGACCGCTGACCGGAGAAGACGAACGCTGAGTTGGCTGCTGTCCCCGACTGCATTCCACTCGTCCCCAGCCTCGGCTCAAGACTGACAGAAACCCCAAATTTGGTGCTTGTGCCTTCCTCTTCAGGCTTCATTTATTATTCAGACAAGCACTAATTGGGCGTTTACTGCCAGAAGTCTCTCCTCATCTCCGCTTAACAAGCTTTCTTGAGACGCTCCCCAACTTTTCCTCCTTCTCCTCTCCCATTTGACCAAGGACCTACAACATCTTCGTTGAGAAGTCCCTTCAGAGGACCGGAAGTTAACCAGCAGGCGTTGCATTTGGGCGTTCCATTCGGCCGCAATAGGAATTTACACAGCCACACTAACGAATTTTGCGTCCATCCACCTCGGTAGCCCCTCGGCCTCCACCGCAAGTGCTCCACGCATTGGAGCCTTGAAGAAGGACCTCGCCATCGCATTCTGTCGAAGGTCGAGCACCATTAGGCCGCGGTCAGACTCTTCTCCACGACGCCACTGCATAAACCGGCCGTCCGATCCCGTGACGTGAAACACGTCGTTCTGGCGTACCGCAGCCGAATATGACTGTGGAATTCACTAGTGGTAGGAAAAGAGGGCCGGAATTTGTTTGATCTGACTGCGGCCTCCAGGAACAGCACGGTGTTTCAACTTGACAGCTTTTAAGCCGGGTTCGGGGTCTTCTTGGGCGCGCCGGAGGACGCTGACCGCCCCAGGTGCGTGGAGGCGATGAGGCCTCCTCGGCTTGGCCGATGCCGAATTTGTCATTGTTTGACTCCGCCCGAGAGGTGCTCGGCCTGAGGTTGTGCTTCCCTCGGAGCTGTCAAGCCTGGTTTTTCCCCAAGTCCTTCCCCACTCACCTGACGGCAGTGCGAGGCAATTAGGTGGGCACGGCGAGGCTCATTAGCGAGATTGCCTGAGCCGCGGAGAGGCGCAAGGTTTGGCACGGTGGAACACCGCCACGTGCGCATGCTCTGAACCCGCGCTACCCGTCCGCCGGGATGCTGCGCCCCGCTCCGGAGTTTGCTCTCGGCCTGGGCCTCCTCCTCCTCCTCCTCCTCCTCGAGGCGGGAGCAGCAGCAGTTCTGGTAGAAGACAGCCGCCATGCGGACAGGGAGAGGCGGGTGAAGAGGGCGACTGCCTCGAAACCCCTTCTGGCGAGTGGAGCGGTCCAATGACACGCCCCCGACCCGCTGAATGTCAGTGCCCGTCCACGTCAAAAATAACTCACTCCTTGAGACGTTTTGTGTCGAACCTTTCGTGATCGGCCACATGCCGCGAGTGTGGTGCCCCCGGGGCCTTTTATTCTTCTGCCAGACCCTCAACGTGCTCGCCTTGTTGGTGCAGTTGAGCTCAAATAGTGGGGGGTCTCGAGCTTCGTTGTATTTTGCAGCGGCATGTGCTTCTTTAGGCACAACATCTTGTCGTTTATGGTCCGTCGGCATGGGCAGGGACACACTTTTCGAAGCGGCACCAATGCATGCACGCCGACCTCTTCGGCGTCGGGGGTGGGTCACCGACGCTGCAACTGCCATCTCCCCGGTCGCCCCTCGAGGCTGGGGCGCGGCGACATGGCAGTCGCAGAAAGGCCTTGCCTGCGCTATGGGCGCCGGAGACAATAAAGCCGGATGTCTGGTAATCATCGTCCAAGTGTCACCTTTTTTCCGCCTTTTCGCAGCAGAATTTGTTTAACCGAGCCGCTCTCTGCCTGTTTATAAACTGAAAATGCACTTCTCCCGCCTCCCATGCTGTCAAGCTTGACGGAGTTTGTCGACAGTTGGCCGCCAACGGCCGGAAGCCGCCAATCCGCAGGGGGCCTCGGCGCCGGTTCTGGCCTGGCTGCGGCCGCGAGGCCTTCCGCACATGGCTGCAAACTGTGTGACCCGCCCTGTTCCCACTGTCCTTCCGGTGGGCAATGAAGAAATATCATTTGTCTGGTCCAACTGTTGCCTAATTCCTCCTCCACCCACCTACGATTTGGCCCAGGGCGCAGGAATTTCACCAACCTCCTAACAGATTGACTTCACCAGGGCGATCGGGAAAAATTAAATTTAACACCGAGGGGGTATTCAGTCCGCAACCTGTATGCGTTGGTTAACACAAGAAACTGCCATAAATAGTAGGTTGGAAGGAGTCGACTGCACCTGAAACGGGCTGAAAAAAGCGGCGGGTTTTGGGCGGAAGGCGAATTTTGAATTAGGGCGCACGGCGACACCGCGGCTTCGGGGCGCGCGGAGAAAACCCCGGTGGCCGACGACGAGGCGACACTTGGGCTGTGAATTGCGTGTCTGTGCACGTTCGGCGGTTGCTTTATTAAATAATGCCTGATTCTGAGAGCCCCTCGTTTGCGCGGAAAGGGCGAATTCTCATGTGCAGCGATGCGTTGCAAAAAACCAACTTACCCTCGCAGGTTGCTCTTCTATTTCGAGAAATCCGGACTAGGATGTCGAACGGCTCGCTCCTCTCCCCCCCCCCCTGCTTCCGCGCTCAATGCTGTCCCCCCCCTCAGAGTCACCAAACCTCCCTCGACTTACTAAAATTTCCGCTGGCCCCTGGCCTGTTTCAGAAGGTTCACGACCGTTCACCAACTCGTTCCCACACCGGCATTTGAGGCGAGGCTGGGAAATCTCCACGGCAAAAAGCCGTAGCAACAAGTGTGTTGAATTTGGCGCTTCACGTCACTCGTGAAGGGGAATCCAACGAACGAGTGTGACCCACTCTCTCTATATCTCCCGTACTTCTACGGAGACTTTCCCGCCCCACGATTCCCCGAACCTCGGTGTTCCCCGGAGGCGCGAGGCAGATTGGCGCCTCCCGACGGCCAGGCTCTGCACCCTTGGACCTTCTCGTCGGCCGTGCGTGCCCATCTTATTGCCCTCGGTTCACCTCGGAGGATCGATGCTGTGAGAGTCGCGGATAAGATGGATGAGCGCCGAGGTCATGACGGGTCAACCCAGCGAGCCCACTTCGAAGCCAGCCCGCGGATGGTAGGAGGAGGAGAAGGATGGAAAAGACAAAGTTGTAAGGGCAAGAAAAATCTGTCTGCGCCGCTTATTGATCACGCTAGACCAAATGCAAAGCAGTCGGAGCGTGTTTATCTTGCGTTATATATCATCATTCTCACTCTTGGACATTTTCCCCACCATAATGGCTCGGCAAAAAGTGGCATTATATCTACCCGTTTCAGGCAGCTGGTCTTGTGCTCCGTAAAATCTACTAAATGACACTGACCTTAAAGCGCCGTCGCCCGTTCCGCCAGCTTCCTCATCCTCCTCCTCCTTCCTCCTCTCTTTGTGCCCCTTTTTCAAGTCAGGAGACATTTGAAACCTAATATTTTGCCTGATGGTCGTTTTCTGTGTGTAGAGAAACACTTCGAGGGGTGAAGCATAAAACTGGAGGAGATTCGCACTTGCCGAGTGATGCACACGCGCGCACCTTGTGCAATGCCGACCATTCAAGCGTCGCAAGCTAGTTTTTGCATTATTTCTTAGAAATTCCAAGGGTGACAACTCTCCTTTCCGTATTAACATCCCCCTCATCAAAGTGTTCATTTACTTTCCGAGGTGGAGGGAAGCGAATGGGCACCGCGTCAGGGAGAGGCCGGGGCCTGCGCTTCCGCAGAGGGAATTAGACGTAGAAAAGGCCGATCCCCCCCCCCTTCCCCCCCCCCCCCCCCCAACCGCCCGGCGATGGTTCCCGGGGCCCACGTGGACCTGTTGCGGGCGTCGGAGGGAAAGTGCTTGCTGGCGGAAGAGGACGGAAGGAGGACGAGGGCGTGCGCCGGAACGTGGGGCACTATCCGTCAGTCGTCGTCCGTTGACAGCAAATAAGTCCGGCGGTGGAGCGCCCTAATTCAGCGGAAGGACTCATCGAAAAAAGACTAAGCAAAAAAATGTAGAAAAAAATGATGGGAAATATATTGGAGTAATTTCGTACAATGTGAAAGTATAACAAGACTGCATTCCTGTCGGCGAAGAGCATTTCACGCCGCCGAGGAGAGTACCAGAAGTCGATTAGACGAGGGCGCACCGGTCCCACGATGGAGAATCGACGATAACTGTTAGTGAGGAGGGAGAAGAAAGGCAGTATTGAATGGTGCCGTCATAAAAAAAGTAGGGGAAAGGCGGGGACTGTTTTTGGACATGGTCAAAAATTGGGGGTATTCTGACGCCGAGGAGAGTGTAAGGAAGTGGAATAATGCAAACGCAGGAGCATGGGGATTCTGCTTTCCTACGCATCGCCTCGACACCATCGGAAGCGATTGCGAGTGAAGAAGTACTGCTCCTGGCTTGTTCCGTGCATCGCTCGCCCTCCCTCGCCACCACCACTCGGCAGCCTTCTCACTCGCGTCGCACCTCCACCGGTGCGGGGTGGAGAGGGAGCGCGAAGCGATGCACGCCCGACGAGAGAGCCACTTCGCCTGTCCACCTCCAACTGCAAGTTCAGTGCAGCCCATGCCTCTCGCCTCGCTAGCTCCACCATAGCGGTTCTTCTTCTTCTGAGGCCGGCTGGTGAGAGCCAACACTCCGGAGCTTCTGTGCGCCCTCACCCACCCACCCACCCACTCACCCACCCACCCACCCACTCCCCTCCCTCCGCTCTCAATCGCCCACCCCGCCCTCGCGCCTTGCGTGGGCCACCGCCCTTGTGGCCATGCAGCAGCAGCGAGAACGTGTTTTTTCAGTGAGTGGTCGGTTCTATAAGAATGTCCCCATCCCCACGCCTCTTCACTCATCAGGCGAGTCGCTGCTCGACGTAGGACAATGCCTTCTCGCGCAAGTCGGCGCAGTCTTGCATCACGGCATTCGACCGGTGAGGCGAGGCGTTTCTGGGGCGGCTCGAGAACCAATGGGAAGAGCTGCGCCGTTGCCGAGGCCAAATGGATGCTAGAGGACGGTAGCCGAATGTCCCACTCTCCCGTAAGCAACCGTCCACGTTTAGTCGCTTGAAGGCGTGCAAGTGGTGAACACTACCCGACTCGCGGCACGACTGACCATCGGCGTGCCACGCACGCTGAACAGCCCTCTGAGCAACCGCGAGAGGAAGTTTGCCACGCGTCTGTTTGTGTGTACATCGTAAACACGACTTGAGACGATTACTGTCAGAAGGGCGTTTTCCCGGCCACCGGCTCGGCACGGCGTCACACCGATCGTTGTGAGGAAAGGGAGCTACGAGGCCGCTCTCTCGTGCAGATCTCACCGGTGCACACATGCCTGGCAAAACACCATCGGTTGTAACGCCGCGGAGACAGGCCAGCTGCCACGGTGGTCAAGAACAGCCCCGCGGCGGCAGCAGAGGACAGCATCTCGACATCGTCTGCGACATTTAAGCCTCACCGACCACCGTGTGGAGGAGACAGCGAACCCCATCTCCGGGGGCCACTTCCACAAGGCTGTGAGCATCCCCTCACGTAGGTGTGAAGCCTTGGGTGCACTGAGCAAGAAGAACTGGCGTCGGCCGAGCGACGAATGCGATGGCCCATTCGGAGGAGCGGTGCTTCCTTGCACTCGGAGGCTAAATTGGGAATGAGGCTTAAAGTACGAACGATGGGCTTGTTCGCTGCGTCCGCTGTTGTGACTCGTCACTTCGAGAGAGGCAGGTAGGCAGGCAGGCGCTAATTTGTCAAATTTGGTTGTCCGAGGGCGAAGCCTCTCGGCTTCACAGATCGGCCTTGCCGAGAGAGGCAAGGCTTGGCGGTTGTAATTGAATCACTGTGGTCAGTTTTCAACTGTCAGCGAGTGGTTCTCCAAGGTCCCTTTGGCATAAACACACCTTCGGTCGCCTTCGCTGATTGGCGTGTCACGTCAACCAATCGCCGCACCATCCGCGGAACTGCGTGGAAAGGTGCGCACACAAGGCCCGGAGCGCCTGAGCACCTTGGTTCTCCGGCACCCGGCATGTTCGCGAGTCTTCTTTGCAAGTAGACAAGGCAATCACGAAGCCAGTCATGTGGTTTTCTAAACCGCGTGCCTCAACAGAACCGACTGTAACGCTCGTGAAGTCGAGCCGAACATTCGCTCTGGCTTCGCGCGCACCATCTCGTACAGGTGAAAAACTTTATTACGACTATTGAGCGCCTCACTTCCACGCAGCCTCCTCCTTCATCGCGTAGTCGTGCCGCGAGTCGGGTAGTTTTCAAACCAACTTGCACGCCTTTCAAGCGACTAAACGTCGGACGGTTGCTTACGGGAGAGTGGACATTCGGCTACCGTCCTTCTAGCATCCACTTTGGCCTCGGAACGGCGCAGTTCCATTGGTTCCCGAGCCCGCCCCAGCAACGCCTCGCCTCACCGTCGAATGCCGTGATGCAAGACTGCGCCGACTTGCGCGAAAGGCATTGTCCTACCCGTCGAGCAGCGACTCGCCTGATCGAGTGAAAGAGGCGTGGGGATGGGACAGAACTCACTGAAAACACGTTTCTCGCTGCTGCTGCATGGCCCACAAGGCGGTGCCCACGCAGGCGGACGGCGGGGGTGGGCGATTGAGAGCGGAGGGAGGGAGTGGGGTGGGTGGGTGGTGAGTGGGTGGGTGGGTGGGTGAGGGCGCAAGAAAGCTCCGAGTGTTGGCTCTCACCAGCCGGCCTCAGAAGAAGAAGAAGCCGCTATGGTGGAGGCGAGGCGAGAGGCATGGGGCTGCACTGAACTTGGCAGTTGGAGGTGGACAGGCGAAGTGGGCTCTCTCTCGTCGGCGTGCATCGCTCGCGCTCCCTCTCCACCCGCCACCGGTGAGTGCGACGCGAGTGAGAAGGCGCCGAGTGGTGGTGGCGAGGAGGGCGAGCGATGCACGGAAACAGCCGAGCAGCTTCTCACTCGCAATCGCCTCCCGATGGTGTCGAGGCGATGCGTAGGGAAAGCGAATTCCCCATGCTCCTGCGTTTGCATTATTCCACTTCCTCTTACACTCCTCGGCGTCATGAATACCCCCAATTTTGACCATGTCCAAAAACAGTCCCCGCCTTTCCCCTACTTTTTTTTATGACGGCACCATTCAACTGCCTTTCCTTCTCCCCTCCTCACTAACAGGTTATCGTCGGATTCTCCATCGTGGGACCGGTGCGCCCCTCGTCCAACACCTCTTTTGGGAGTCTTTTGCAGTATTCTCTTTACCCTCAACGCCCAACTTTTTTTAAGTTCAGCAGGGAATTCTTGTTTCCGGTTGCCTTTGGCGGCTTCGCGTGGACAGACGATTTTTCGCCTGCCCTGCAAAGAGTGTCCTTCTCCCCATTTGCTCCAGAATCTTGCAAGGTGTTGCCTGGAAAGGGGAACCCCACTCTTTCTCGCCTCCAACCGTGCTCCTCCTCCTGCGAGATGTAGGCTGGAGAGAGCCCTTGTTTACATGTCTCGCACTGGTCTCTGCGGCGACGGAATAAGCAGACGTGGCGTGACCAGACGTCTCGCGTTCGACCCTGCGGCGAAGGCGGCGTGGAGAAGCACTGGGGGCCCTCCAAAATGGTGCCCAATTGGTTGGCGTGGGGTGGGGGGAGGGAAGGGGAGGCAACGGCACACAGTCTCACTTGTCTTGACTCGATGAGACGGTGGCGGAGAACAACGTGGGACGCCGACGATCCACTCATTGTGAGGGAGAAGAACTAATTTGACGTGGAGCACCTCCCATCGCCCCCCCTCTCCCCCTCCTCCACGTCCCTTTCCTCCCCGTTCACCCGATTTATAATGCGCCTGCCCATGCAAATTCAACCGAAAGTCTAGTGGCCCCAAGTCTGGTTTCAACCCTGAGACTCCAGAAGCATATCGTCGCCGGGAGGGCGTTTAGACCGCGCTCGGGCTCAACCGCTGGGTAACTGCGCACAGCTCTCAACCCCTCGCGGTTTGTCGGACGCGCGAACGAGGGTCGCAGTCGGCCTCTCCACGTGAGGCGCATGCAAGTTCGCACAAGAGGCCCCTTTCTGCATCTCCGCACTGCACCATCCGGGCGGGGCGAAGAACCTGCCTCTCCTGGCCAAAACTCGGAGGCGAGGCTGGGGGGGAGGGGAGGGCGCCCACGGAAAACCCCGCTTTTGCGGTCAGTTTGAGGCGAAGCCCCGGCGACCTGACGGCTGTGCGTGGACGCCGGATTTGCCACTCGGTCTCGCTGGGGCCTCACGCGGCCCACTGCCCCGAGCGGTTACGCCGTCGGGGAATGAATGCGGAAGACCTCTTGCGAGAGGCCGAAACGCATTCGGATGTGGCCTCCGACGAGGTAGCCAACGTGCCAGCCTTGGAACAACTCAATTTCAGCCTTGTTGCGAGGGAATGCGAAGGCACCGTCCCTGTGTTTACTAGACAGTCCGGTGGGCATCTAACGCGAGTGCTTAAATGTTTACCGCGGCGGAGGGCGATCGCGTCAGATACGCTCCTGTCCGTCGGCATTCGCATAACACCGCCATTCATTCGAGCCTTCGGGGATACAGCGCACAGCGGGGCGTCGACTTTTGCAACCTCCAATTCAACGGCGAAGACCACGTCGTTTGTAGCCGGAATTTCCGGTGCTTTTCCCGGCTTCTTCGTCTCTTACCCCACGGGGCCCACCAAAGCCAGTCACAAGGTGTCTGTGACCGCGGAGGGGAGGAAGGGGCGAGAAGGCTCATGGCTACCACATTTGAGCTTCGGGTAGACACCCGTAGGAAGCAAGCAGGAGTCGCCTCACCCTCCCGCGACGGAGGTAGCGCATTCTTTCCATCACCATGGCTACCGTGGCGAAATAGGTGTATATGCCGATGTGTGCCTTTCTTTCCTATCTAATCACAACGCCTTGAAACACTCAGGAAGTTGTAAAAAAACCCCGAGGAAGTGAAGCCGACGGTATGCAGGTCGGAGAGACGCGGCCGTCTAAATGGCTGAATCATCGGGCGAAGGAATGTCTGACAGGCGATTTCGGTGGCGGGGCAACGCGTCGCGGAGGTTGACACCGGTGCGGTGATTCACTTTCGCCGCGTGCCAGGCGGACAGGAGGTTTACTCCGATCGCAGCATTTATGGAAGACGACTTTATTTTGCCCTTACCAAAGTCAACGTTAATTGGGACTCGTGGAGTCGCCAGGGCCGTGATAAAGCGGCTCCGAGGGTATTGAAGACGAGGAGATGCATACAACCAACCGAACATGGCCGTCGGGTAGTGCGGCGGTCTACGGGCGAGGTAAGTGGAGTCCGTTCAGCACGCTGGGGCGCCGCTACGTGACCAAAGGTGCGCAGCGCCACTTGAGCGTCGGCGCGACGTGGGGGCTGCCCGCAGGACGGCAATAACAAACGGAACAAGACCGCAGCGCGGGAGAGGCAGCGATTGGGGGGAAACTGCCCTTCTTCTCCAAACTATAAGGTATCACTTTGCTTGTGTCCTGGTGCACACCTCGAGAGCAGATGTCGGCTTAACTTGCCTCGGGGACCGGCGTCCGGCCACGTAAGGACACGCGTGTCCGCTCTCGGCGCCCTTCGCCCACTTGGTAATGCTGAGGGGGTCGTCGAAGCTCTTCTTATCCATCCTCGCCTAAGCGTAAAGTGGCGTGGAGAATGGCGACCACCGCCTGCGGCGGGCGCACGAGCCACGCTGCTCGAGGGCGAGACGGCGCTTCAACACATCAGCACGACAGAAGGCAGAGGCGGGCGGGTGCAGCGGACCAGCCGGGGAGAGTGATCGCCCCGTGCCACGACACGCATCTGACCCGGGTGGGTAACGGAACGCCTCGCATGGCGGCAATGAAGGAGACCTGTGGTGGAGAGGCGGCGCAGTGGTGCTCGCATTCTGCAAGGCAGGAGTCAAGGCGCGAGATGCTCAGGCTACCCGGAAAGCAATGGCACTGACGTAGCAGCCCGGAGCTCCTAGTGAGGCGTCGTCCTTTCATTTGGTTTGGAATTGCGTCGCCGAGTGAGCGTCAGAACAGAACCGATACACCGATCGCGTCGTATCTTTCCTTGCCTCGTCTGGCAGAACTTCTTGACGTGACCCGGTGACGGTGCAACGGTCCGTCGCCCTCAACCGCCAGCACGAAGGAAGTCGTCGGCTCTTTCACTGACTCGTTCTCGACCCGAGGGCCTGGCGTGCCAAAATTTGAGGGGAAACGGACACGCCAGTGGGTCCACCAAACGCCACGATTCCGTCCGATCCCACCTTCACTTCGTCCGTTGGGTCGGAGGCCCTGACTACCACAGTCTGGCGCGTTTGGCAGCCGCGTTCTCAGCAAACCGTTCAAGCACCAGTCGCGCATCACCCCGTGGAGACAGTGTGAAGCGTGTTAGTCAATCAGCAGGGCAGTAGAGGGCGCTCCAGCGCCACAGCTTAAATTGAGCGCAATGAGAGACGCGCACATTTCTCATGGGGCCCACTAAACGCATGAGTCTTAACGACTGTTGCCATAACAGCGCGAATTTATCCGACTGCACTGAGAAGCAGCGCCTCGTTGCAGCGGTGAGAGAGGGTGCATTTACGAGGAGCATCCGCTCTGCACAAAACCTTCGAACGGCGGGGCCAGCCCCTTGCCTGTCCCCTTCCCCGTCCGGGAACCGTGTATGGGCCAATGGAATGCTCCGGCTCCCAAGTCTGGACGCTCCAAGAAGGGCTGCCGACGGCCGGCCTGTTTACGCAGTGTCAGCCTGGAACGAAGAGCAACTTGGGCGTCGAAGACCGGGTTGAAAATCCATGTGGCGGTCGCTAAGGTCGCACCATTGACTGGAGAGGCTGTGAGTCACCGCCACTTTTGTCTCGTCACCACGCCACGCTGATGCGCGCAAGCAGGCACAAAGAATGCGACCAGGACACCGACTTGTGGAACCCATGCGATGGAGGGTGTCAGCCGACTGGGAACCGAAGGCGCAGGCAGACCGACGCCCCAAATTCGGATATCCGACTACTTCAAAACGGTGTCTACCACAACGGGCACCGCGCACACTACAAGCGCTCACGGGGCCGTGGAACTTGCGTAAATTAGATCCTTACGGGTAAAACAACTATGGGACTGCTGCAGCACTAATAACACCTTCTCGGTTTCCCGCAACTCGATTAGATAAGCTAATGCAAAATGCCTGGAAGACGATTTCCCAGAAGTGTCAGTTAGGGAAAGTAAATTGAGCGTTCCTTCGTTGTTACACATTTTCCGTCAAATTTATTTTATTTAATGGATAGGGTTTGAGAATAAAAGTGGGGGCTTGAGTGAAGTGGGGAGGAGAAGGGCGGAAGTGGTAGCAGGCACGAAATAAAAGGCCAGGCAGTAGTATCGCGGGCCGTCAAATGCGGATAGAACGCCAGGAATGTGAAGTAAAAAGGAGATCAGGAGAGACCCGACAGCGAAAAAAAAATGCAGTGCAGCACCACCACCAGAGGGCAGATAGTAAGAAACACCCCGACATATCAACAACTGCCTAACAGAGAAAATTGATAAGCAGAAGTGAAAAGAGGGAAACTGCAGTCCCTGCTGTTGTTGCTACCACCAGTGAGAAAAAAAGAGGATGCGACGGAAGAAGCACGGAAGGCTAGTTTTGTTGTTTCTTTCAACAAAAGAGCAGGCAGGAGGGCAACAGCAGCAAAAGCAGAGACCCTCGTGAAGGGGAGTAAGTCAGAAAAGGGGAGCGTATTGATGGAATTGAGGCGGCAGCGGAAAACGAGAAACGAAGCAGTAGCGACATCTTACTCGGAGAGAGAGGCTGGGGCACAGTGAGTTAGCTTGTTTTTGATAGCTGATTCAATGCTCTAACGGCCACAGTCGGAACACATAATTTGATCTTCATTCGTCAGGAAACCGCGACCCCACGAGATTGCAGTTGCACTTACTACAGGCAAAACACTCCGAGTGCCAGTGACGATCCTCAAACGAAATGAACTTACATCCACCAAAAACCTAGAGGAAAAGCGAAAGTCAGTAGACATAACACAAGAAAAGGGAGACAGACAAGGCAGAGCAAAGGGACCCACACAGTTTGGGTTTGCCGCACTTGGTGCACTTCTTTGCAAAGAGATCGCCATAGCAGTCAGCACAATAGGGCTGCTCATCCTTAGAGGTAAACTTGAGGCCGGCGAGTTGTTTGCCGCAACTAGTGCAAGTAAAGCACTCTTTGTTGCATGGATTACCCTTGTACGTGACACCGCCGCGTCGGATGACCTCGGAGCACTTGGTGCAGCCGCTGAGCATACTTAGCCTCGTAACAGGGCACGCAGACCACTTGATTGTCTCTGGGGATGAAGCTTTTCGCTCCAATGGGCTGCTTACACTCCACACATACGAAGCATTCTTCGTGCCACTGCTGGCCGCGATATTCATATTTACGCATACCCGCTTTGAAGACGCCCTGACAACCATCACAGCGTGCCGCAAAGCGTTCGTCATAACAGTCGGAGCAAATAAAGTTGGTCATCTTTCGTCGCGAAAGGACGGTCCGCCAGCGATGTATTAAGGCTGAACACTTGAAGCATTTCTCATGCCAATGGGCGTTCCTTGAAGGAGAGGTCCTGTTGTTCGCAAGTTGGGAGAAGGCGAAAGCAAAAAAGACCACTTTTAGGGCAGGGTGAGAGTAACAGTCGTGGAAAAAGCATGGGTTTGAGAAATAGATACCAGGCCAACTTCAAATTAAATCCGTGCAAGCACACACAAATACACACCCACAAACGCAATTGGCGACTACGGGTCTATTTAAAACGCTGAAGGTAATGTGTGAACAAACACAGGCACGACAAGTAGCGAGGAGGGGGAACAAGTTTAGGTGACAAAGGGGAAGCAGAAGGAGGGGGAGCATGTACTACGGGAGAAACTCACGGTGGGTTTGGATCGAACCAGGGCTAGGTGTTTCTAGAGGCCAAAACGTAGGTAGGTGGGTGGCGGGCGTCTAACAGCTCGAGAATAAAAGAAACTCCTCGACTCATGCTTTCCACAACAATCAGTGAATTCAAACTTTCTTCCAGTAAGGTACACAAAGTTACAACAAGGATGACGACAGAAATCCGTACACAATACGAGCCCAGAGGTGATCGACAGAGTAGTCACGAGCATAGGGAAAAAGGGAGTAAAGGCAGAGCTAGGGTTGTGGCGAGTTGACTCACCGGAGGGGACTAATAAGGGACAGAGAGCGATGGAGACATCGACATGCTGATTAAGTGAAAGAGAAGAGAGGAAGAGAATCGGAGGGGTGGCTAAGACATGAACCTACCGGCAGCGACAAACCAGAACACCTAATCCTCCAAGCTTACCTTGGAATCGCAGCCAATTTTTTCCTTACACTGCTCACAGGTGTTGGCAAATTTCGCCTCGTAACAGGCCCAGCGCAATGAGGTTCCTCGTCTCGAAGGATGTAACGCTGACCAGTTAGGGAAACATCACAGCTACGGCAAGCAAAGTGGCCTGTGTGGTGTTCTGATCCATGGCACGGGTGTATTCTTCGGAAAATATTAACTACAACGTGAAAAACAGGGATGACTCGGTTCTCTAGAGACATAGAAGTCATACAAGCAAATCTACTTATTTATCCAATAAAGATCCACGTGGTGGTGAGCCTTAATAAAAAGCTCTTACATTAACTGCTCGACCGGTTTAAAATAAACGGTTACCAAACACAATCCTAGGAAACACCCATGTCGCGCACGCACACGAGAATAAAATATAAACAAGATTCATAAAAAAGTCTCGCGATGTTGGTGTATTCAGTCAGTAAAACGCAAATGAGACACAGACAAATAATGCCAAAAAATCTCCGTAATAAGACTCCAATCTTTTGGAATGCTGCCGGAGAGAGACAAACATGGGAACGGATAGGAGCAGCGAGAGTAAAGCGAAGCTTGTGTTCATAAGGGAGAAAAAAACTCACGCGAGAGGTAGAGATTGAAGATCGGATACAACAAACAAGGCGACGACTCCCTACTATGTGCGGGTGTAATGAGTGTGCGTCTATCCAGCACACAAACGTCTAGGTGCAATTACAGTGCAACGGCAGCTGTGTTGGATGGAGTATTATACAAGGCCAAGCACGCACCCACACGCCACCTCCTAGTGGGCAAAATGGCTGAGCCAATGGGCGAGGGCTCGGGCAAGGTGGGAAGGAGAAATCAATGGAAAAAACTTGCGCAGCACTGGCTGCTAACGGCGGCTTTTAGCGTTTAGTGCGTCCCCACTCCAACGCACGACACACGCGCACATCCAAACGCCACCGCACAACACCCACATGCATACCTGTCCCTACGCTTGTTGCAGGACTGCGATTGGTCAGCGTGCCAAAACGAGTCACACGCCCTGGCAACCAGTAGCAGTGCGGCAGAAGGACAACCAATGGGACGGCGAAACTGACAACGTCTTTTGACTTATCAACTCGATTATGTGGACGTAATGTAGCACCTCCACTACGCATAAATCGTGACCTCCGAATATTATTCAGGAAAAAAAATGTAAGAGAGCCTTCGGGAGCAGCATTTCAAGCCGGCAAAGAGATCGTATAAAATCGAAAGTGTAAAGAAGGTCTACTCACGTGGTCGCAAGTAGCACAGCGTGGCCGGATCAGCTGGCCATAGTGGCGAAGGCAATATGGTTTGCCGTTGAGCCAAGCATAGACAAAATCAACAAGGTGTTCACTACAATTCGAGCAGCGGAAGCACCCAAGATGCCAAGCGGGTGGGAGACTGCCATCAGAAGAATCAGGTAAATGATGCTCTGGTCGAATTCGACACAAAATTCCCTAAATCCGATGGGCTCCGAACACTCAGCGCAGAGCTAAACAACGGGAGGTGGGCAAAACAGACAGTGTTGGGTGCTTTCAGTGTTGATTGAATTAGGAGACCGAAAATAATGGCACCAAAAAAGTCAGCATAAATTATGGTCAATCCTCAAGTTTAACATTAAGAAAAGTAGCAGACTTGCCGTTGGGGTCTTGGCTGGTGAACGTTCAATACGGCCGACACCAAAATCACGGCGATTTCTAGAATTTTGGAAGCGCGTAGCCTCACGAGATTTCACCTTCTAGGTTTAGTGGGGTTAGCGGAAGGGGAAGATTGAGTTTGGCGGTACTGAGAGAAGAAGCAGGTTTACGATCTTGAGGAGGAATCTGATGACGAATACGCCGCATTCGCATTTCAGCGTAGGCCTCCCCACGAGGTATTTGCGAAGATGGGAGAGAACGAGGAAGTGCTCGACCTAAGAACAGGGGATCAATCTGAATAGGCGATGAAAATGAAATATCCTTCAGTTAACATTGCCGATGAGGGGAAAGGCGAGAAATGTCGGAGAATTGCGTATTGCAAAGGCAAAAATGAGACAGCCACGCTTGGGGATTGTAATCATTGAAACAAATCATTAGAGATAGGTGCCAAGGAAATTAACGCAGCCCCTCAAAACTATCCAAAATATTACCAGACGTCACCAAACAACGAGCAAATTACGCGTCATGTTCCTTGCCATTATTCCTGCATGCAAAACGGTACTCCTACATCAATCTAATATGAATTGGTTTTAAATACAAGCCTTAGGAACATTCTTAGCTATATACATATAAAGCAAATGCTTTACCTCGGTAGTCTGAATCCCAATAGGCAACCAGACTAAACCATGTTCTCTCGCTATTGACTGTGCAACGTCGTATGCCTTAAGTAAGGCAGTATCGGACAAATCCAATTCATGTAAATAGGAATCTCTTGAAGAATCAGTAACAGCGTGCTTATCATAATAGCAATGACAAGTAGTGCATGTTGCTCTAGAGATACAAATATATACTAATAAACGGTTATACCTCCAGGGATGAAGCATGAACCGGAACACTCAGGACCACAGGTCAGGCAGGGCTTTCCGATGTCCTGCTGAAGAGCCATGACTTTGACGAAACCTAAACCTCAAGATGGCAGCTAGGAAAAAGCTGGTCACCAGACCTTCGAATGCGGTGGAGCGGTAACCACAATGTAATATAAGTGCATATAAACAAATGGTACATTTATTATCATTTTTAAATCATAAAACTTAGCACTATCACCACTACCTATGGCAAAAAATTAAGTCAACTTAAAGGTACAAGGGACTTTTTTTTATGGCACAATTTAATTTGCGGCCGGACTAAGAAGTAATTGGTATCTTGCAAAAGAGTAATGCGAAGAGAACCTTGCCAATACATTCAAAGCTAGCTGCGAAACTAATATAATGTGAAGCAACTCGAGGGGAACGAGTGATAGCTCATTTGAAGTTTAGGAAAGATTACAGCAGGTAATGAAAAAAGGAAGCGACGCCGTATATTTCATGAATAATATGATTCAGAAATCTAAGAGGGTTATCCGATATCGTACCTTACCGATATTTTTCTTCCACTTTGGCTGCAAGTCTTTGCAATATGAAATGTTAAATTGCAAGTTGTAACGTTCTAAGGTTTTGATTTATAAAAGGGTTACCTCAGAAGCGATAATAAACACTGAGGAGCATTTTAAGGCGCGAAAGGATTTCTTTTAATTACAGATACAACGCCGGAAATTATTTTGTTTTTGGTTGCCTCCAATCACTTACTCAGCCAGCAATAAATTTTCAAGCCTATTTCAAACGTTATATGCTCACTTAAGCATATTGGATCATACACTCTATGTGGATAGGAGGAAATTATAGGCGCATAAATTGTTTAAATTCTCATAGATAATGGATAGTTTTTTTCATGCTGTCACAAATGTGTTTAATATTGAAGCTTTCTCTCGCAGTAAAAATCAAGAACCCAAGTGCTGCAACTCAGACGTTTAATATCATAGTCCCTTTTCAGTAAACGGCGACAACATTAGTGGGTTGCTTTAATATCTCCAAAATGCCCTTGAGTAGTTAAAAACAAATTTTCAGCAGAAAAGGCAATCCTGATTATTTTCGAAGTGGAATTTAACGTACTCTATCTTGTTAAATGGCTTTAGGTATTAAAGCGCGACATAAAGTTTGAGCATTTCGTCACGGTTTCTAATTCCTGGCTCGAGAGTCTGATAATTGCATTTTAAGGACATTTATTAAATAATCCAACGTCGCGAACTGCTTCTAATGCGCCTAGTGCCATATACAGCACCATGTAAAAAGAACTTGTCTATGAAGCAAAGGCAACACGTCCTATGCAGGTTGATAAATCAAGAGTGCGTGAAAAACAGGAACACATCGCAATCGCTGGCGCCCAACGGAAAATCGTATTAACGGTACTTAACTCATATGCTATCGGCGTTTCGTTAAATAAGTACGGGACTTTTACAACATTGAAAATAGACCACAATTAAACACGACATGGCGGGCAACAGAATACTGTTTTAAAGTGAGTAATAAGCAAAATTTCTATTAAAAAGAATTTTATCATATTATATGCATTTTTATGAAAAAATATTCTTTCCTTTGTTTTGATCACGTTTGTGCGTGCAGCCGAAGGTAATTGCGCCAACGATAAATTGAGTTGGCTATGAGTCTCGTTGAGCTTTTTGAAAGTTCCCAAAGTTTCTCTTGAAAGACTGTTTGTGACGTTTTTTGAATAATTCTTTAGGTCATTCACTTCAGCGTCGCCAGTGGATTGGCTAAGTTACCTTAACAAAATCGAGGACTATTTGAGAAACGGGTCCTTGCCCGGTGGTTGAAAGGCATCTTCTAAATATTTACGAGTATGGCTATAGAGGTAGCACATTCCTTTACTTTCTTACCTGCAGATTCTGCCTGAGTTATGGGAGGACGAGTCTTTACACTGCACTTATGATGCGTCTGGGTGATTTCTAAGAGGCTATTTTTCTACTGCTTCTTACTATTCAGCGGCGAATCACTTAGTGGTATCTTTCACCTTTATTCGCTAATCCTCAATCTCAACGCTCCTTCAAATGCGCGCCTAATGATTGCCATTGGCTTTACTATTTTTCTGTCTTGGGTAAATTTTTTTCCTATAAACCTTCTTAGGCAATTTACCACGTGTTGAATCGGGTTTTTTAAACCGTAGGCCAAAAGCCTATGACGACATGTGACTTGGATAAAAGTTTGCTTGATAAGGCAGTCGAATTGCACAAACGTGGTCTTTCCTTTCGGCCTTTCATGGGAATTTACGATTTATGTGCCTATTTACGCTGGTAGAACGTTAAATATTTGTGATCGTCCATAGGTTGCATGGGCAAAAATGCGAAAGGACTCTAATTTGCGCAAGGGTTTATTTTCTGGAGTTTAAAGACAAGTTATATTTTATTAATTTTAATTTGCCATTTATTTTGCTCATAAGATCAAAAGCCTCAAGTCGGTGATTTGAAAGTAAGCTCTGTGCTATATACTTATAGTTTTCAAATAGCCAAATGCTGAACAATATGTGCCAAGTAATTGTGAGACATCCGAAGTCAATGATTCTGATACCTCAATGGAAGTAGTGAACTCTGAATTCCAATCGCCTGACCGTCGTCCGCACTTCATTTCCCTCCCACCACTCCCCAGTCGCTTCAGCAATTGGTGAAGAAGAACGAAGAGGCAGAAGAAGAGGATTTAAGTAACAAATTTAGAATGACAATAAAGAACATGAAGATGAGGGTCCGCTTAAACGTAAAAATGTTCTCAAACCACCTCTCCAGACGTTCGACGAATCATCATGTGTCCATATGTTGTTCTAAGCTCTCTCTTTCGGTTGAGGACATTGTTCGATGATGGTGATGTCACTGTGCAGGCTCCAGTCTTTACAAAAATTCCCCTCTTCGTGGTATGATATTAATATTTAGTTACCCTTATTACCGTTGTTCATATTTTTTTTTATTTTACTTGTGTAAATGATTCCAACATATTAAGGCACAAACCTAACTCCTAGATGCTAACAAAGATTCCGGGGTTTTTATGATTTCCTTACATAAATTTGAAAATAAACTATGCTTATGCACTGAGCTGTATTCAAGGGTAACTGAGAATTAATTGGTTGTTTAATTATAATCTGGAAATACCAATCCTATCTACCATAGTTAATAGCATTTTGAATGTCTGAAAACTATTTCCAAAGAATGGTTTCTGTCATATTTTACTCAATATAGTTTGGAATGCAAGTTATATTTGGACGATGACTTCTGCGGTGTGGCCCATAATTATTTGCATCCGAGATTTCCAAATCTAAACCACGTTCTGTCATGTTAATGATCTGATGCCCCTAACTTTCACTAACCCCTCTTACGTTTGCGTTAAACAATAAAACAGTTGCTTGATCCATTTTTCTACAGGGTAAGCCTTCGCAGATATATATTGCTAGTATAACATTTTTTATCCTTTTTCTCTTAAAATGCCTATTCATTGGATAGCATATTCACTGCTTCATTTCTTTTGAATCATCGCCATACAAATTATCACTTTGAGGACGATGAAATTCCATTACTTCCTGTATTAACCATTTCTTTCACAGGACAGTTTTGTCAACTTTGTAGTACCAGTACGTATAACCGCAGTTTTTGTATACTTTTCGCAGTTATGGTCTAAATGTGTCCGGTGTTATCGGTGGTTATTCCTTCACCAATGATCATTTTACAGATCTGTTAAACTTAAAGGCCTTGTTGCCCTTCATACACGACTTAGCCGTGCGAATTTCCCAATATGATGGGAGGCCTGATTACTGTTGTATTGATAAGAAAACATTGAATAATCTTTATTCTGATGTTGAAATATGTTTCATAATGGAATCGTTTTCTCTGTATTCCTTTGTCTTCATGTGGAGAGGTAGGAAACAATCGCAGACTTTCACCAGTCTCTTCAAGCGGCGCTCCCGCAGTTTTGCTACTTTCTCCTCTGCCAGCGTAAAAGGGCATCGCAGGAGGTGCGGGGCCAAAATCTCTGGAATTGCAAGTCCGAAAAGCCGCATGAGGCGGAAGTACAGTCAATATCGGAGCTGGCCGTTGAATCCTCTGTCGTCGTGGGAGGTGAAAAATTTACTGTTCTATAGACAAATTGCTTCGTGGAGGTTTCTCCGAGGTGGCGTAGTCTCGTGTGCGACCGGAAGACTCCACTTGATTAGAGGGGTTACTGAAGTCGTGTTCATTGGCGTGCTATCTTTTTTATCTTTAGCGTGTGAATCCTTATGAATGCTTTGCCTTTGACGTTTTGGCTAGCAACAATTAGATCCTTGCGTGTTTTATCCATCTGACTATTGATAACAAGCGCAAGTGTAGAGATAGTTAATCAGAGAATTCTCCTTGGCTCATAGATTACCGAATGATATTTTTCTTCAGCCTAATTGATATATAAGGCTTTTGATTACTATCAGGCAAGTTTGTAGCCCCCAAGAAAAATGGTAACCAGAGGCTTGCTGTATGGAATGGCTGCTGTATATGACTGCCTTACTTATATTAATGGAAGTAGTATATTTAGTTGACTTGTCGGGTAGGATTGTAGCTGTGTGATGAAACAAGGCAGCGAGAAGATGCGGGCTCTCAAGGCGTGTTGAAAACTCACTCTTCACCAGTATGGTCTGTCTATGTGCAAAATGAGTTGGTTTATTTCACATCGACTTCGGAGACTGAGTCCGGGACGTGTATCATTTCTTTTACAATTATAAGTTAGTCGCTCCCCTTTCTTTTGCTTAACTATTGACAAATAAAAGAATTTATAACAATCATCGCACGCATCTATGG
Organism: Dipylidium caninum; assembly: GCA_017562135.1. NCBI lineage: Eukaryota > Metazoa > Platyhelminthes > Cestoda > Cyclophyllidea > Dipylidiidae > Dipylidium > Dipylidium caninum. The sequence continues at coordinate 50,655 of QEYB01001287.1, forward strand.
CTCACAAGCGGAAGATCTTCAATCATTAGTACTTTCACGTATTTTGGTTATTATTGATTTGGGAACTTCCAGAAAGATAGTATGCCCTCGGAAAGTTCAGTGTTTTTCCCTGCTGCAACGATTTATTCGTTTTATATCGTCGTAAAATATGTGTCATAGTCCACTTTTTTCATTCACCACTGATAGTATCAAGGAGGCAGGAAAGCGTTTATACTAAGAGCTTAAAGAATATGGTGCAGACCAATTTATGCTATACTTCTTCAGCGAACGTCTCTCGTCGGGGTTTCTCCACTAGTTCGGCACTCGGTTTGTTAGTTATTTCAATTATTTTAAAATCATTCGCTTTAGCAGTGTGGTGTGTTTTATATGCGTATTCTCTCGAGATTGAGTCTGATGTTCTTCAGTTTCTTTTTTTGGTTCATTGTTCTACTTTCTGTTTGAATGGGTGAATGACATTCAAAGGTATGGTAGGGGTAGTCAACATTCAGTTCTAAGGTTAATCTTGCCACTCATGTTAAGAAGCCTTCTTTTGAGTAGCTTTTTTGCTGCTTATTCCTAGATATTTTTGGTCCTTCCGATCCTCTTCGAATACAGTCTGTTTGGTACTTTTGCCATTTCTTTGTTTTCAAAGATATATTTGGCCACAAAACTCGGTCTCTTCTTCATTCATCCTAGGTCATATTTGACTTAAGTTTTCCGATGCTTTAATTGGTAGGGGTGCTTGGCGAATTTAGCCTATCTTTGATTTCGGCATCTCCTGTAAATGCCCTTAGAGTCTTGATGGTTTGGTGATTTTTAACGGCCAATGTCACTGGTGATAAGCTGTTTGCAACTAAAAATGGAACCAGGATAATCTGATTCGTCATTCCTCAATTTTTCAGTGAACTAACCCTTCCACGAATTGGTGATGGTGTTAGACTGCAGAGCAAGGATCTTACAGACGCATCTGAGGTGCGTCGGTAAAGAGAACGTCTCCTTCTCTGACATCGGGGTCATTATCACTTCTTTCTGGACGCGAAATGTCTGCTTTTGTGTAAAGTCATTCACGATTCACGTGAGTTTTCACTGCTGTATTTCGTAGTCATTCTTAGCCGAGTTGGAAACTGCCGTTTTTTGAGTTCGCTAGAGGTTTGCATAATGACTGGAAAGTTAACACTGTGAGTGGCTATAAGAGTTTTTCAATGTCTTCTATCTGCACACAGACGGGATAGTTGCGAGAAGAAAGGGCATTTGGTTGGGGGAGCTAACTCACAATTTTTTCGGCTAAAAGGCCATATTGTTATTTTGTTGAAATGACGATCGAAAGCTTCGGTTACTGATCGGCAAGCTCTTTTATGCTTTTTAACGTCTTGGAACTTCAGGGTTTGTCTGGCATGTAAGCTGAGTTCCGATCTGTCACAATAATTGTGCGAGAAACAGCACTTCATTTCTCCTCGCTGTCTTGTAGGTATTTGATAACAGTCTAATGAGTTCCAGCTAATTTGCATAGACAGTTGATTTCGCGTCCATGAAACTTTAAAGGGTGGCAGGTCATGTCCTCACTGAAGCAATCACGCCTTTGTCATTGACCTCATCACATTTGCGGGTCCTGTATACATTTAATGTCATCAATTTGGACAGCACTACTTGGAACTCATTCTCTCTCTCTTCTCTCTCTGAGCGTTGTTGCGACAATTCATTGTCTGGTGATGTGGGGAACAAAACGTCTCTGATCAGGATCATTCGTTCCGTCGGGTGCATCGTGATGGATGGTGTTATAGCGATCTTCACCTCTGCCTTTCCAATCCCCTTTCTTGTGTGTTCCTTTTTGTTCGCTGCTATTGTAAGAGCATGGGCGACTGTCACAAATGTAGGCTTTCGCCAGCACAGGGATAATTTGCGGAGTATAAGGTGTTGCTACGAAAAGTGTCTCCGTGCCGGACGATAGTGCAGATAATGTGGAGTTTGAAAGTTAGCGCTGTAGCCCCAAAGTTGAGAACTTTTTGATTTTGTTAATAGGTTTTGACTTTAAACCATTAGTGGCAAAACAGGTCCAAGTTCGTTTGTCACTTACCATAGACTTAGGAAGATGTTCGACAGTTCAAATGTTTTTTCGCTATCGCGTTGCCTTACAAAATATGACGGTGTGGGATGTCAGGCACCATTTTCAGTGATTCTTCGTCCCCTTGGCTTGCCGAAAAAGTAACAGAACATGCAGGAAGGGTATGAGGATTGCGATAAAGGGAAAGCTTTATTTACGTACATCATGAGGGTTAATACTTATCAAAAGCAGGAACAGTAGTCATAGTCTAGAATGATAGGCTATTCAGAGGCAAACATTTTTGTCATCGGCTGCAGGGGCTTAGAGGACGAGTAGTGGTGGAGACACGAATTAACCACACATGATCGCTGCGTGCTGCTCGTTTAGGGTCACTGCAGGTTTCGGTCGTTGATTAGTTAAAGGCGATATTCAATCTTGTGTTCCAGGTAAGGCTAAACTGGTTCGTGTCAATTGAGTTTAGGTTTTGTTTTTGAACATTGACGTAGAGTGGAAGGAGTTTTGTCTGTCCTGTAATTTGGTTGGGGATGTTTTAGTGGAGTTTCTCCTTTCCGACGAGTTAAAGGGAACTGCTCTTTAGACGTAGATAGTTATTTCGGCGAGCCAATTTCGATTTACCAGCACCAATGATGCAGGTGCCAGTGGCGCCGTCGTAGCTCATGGTCGGCTTGTCACAGGCCACTCCCCGTGCAACCGGGAAAGCGATCCGCCGGGCTTCGTTTGAGTCTGCTCCTGAACCACTCTGCAGTCATGCAACACATCAGCGCCTTGGGTCATGGCTTTTAGTTGGTGATCGACACAGCATTGGGACGACCTTTTGGGTTTGCTGCGTGAGGCTGCGTCACAGTACTATCCTAGAGTTCTTCAACTTCCAACTTCGCCTATTCAGCTTTCGACTCGCACTTATTTCTCCGTTACCAATTTTGAGTGCCCTCGTTCGAATGGCTTCAGTGAATTTTCCCTGTTTCCTCCAACACGGCGTTAGTGCCAGTTAGCATAAACTTGTTAACATAACTCGAAAAATTCACCTCGAGTCGATGTGTGGAAGTAGGTATGAAACCACAGAAGACATCAATCGTGACTCCGGGCTGTTGTGACCTATTTGTGCGCTTTGTTCAGTTTCACAGCGAATTGTTGCGTGTTTTGATGATGGTAAGACAGAATTAACCTTGAGATTGTGTTGATGATTTGAAAGAATTTGTTTTTCTTCTTGGTGATACTTGTGATAGATGATGGGGGGGTTTTTGGCGGAATACTATGGACTTCAGATGAGTGAACGAGGGGAATTAAGACGGGATGCTTTTATTGCTGACCGGGTGTGGCGATATGGCTAGGCCTTCCGTCTACGACCTCGGCGACTTCAATTTTCTTCTCAGCCCGAGGGAGCTTCGCCTAGAAAGGTTTCGTAGAGAATGGACTTGATACGTTGGGGACCGCGCCAAGCCGTTCTCCGAACTCCGCGTATAACGGCACTGCTCGTGAACAGGCCAGTTTGTATGAGGTCCCTCATCCCCTCACCTTGAGTAGATAGAATCCAAACAGAGAGGGACACACCAAAATTGATATCTCTGCCTGGTTTTGATTAGTTTAGTTGGTGTCAGTTACTCGGTTTCGTGAAAATTGATAATTTACATGGGTTGGATATAATTTCGGGGCGTGAAATTCGGCTGAAGAGCAACAAAACTTAAATTAACGCTTGGATTAGAAAATAAGGCCACTAAAGTGACAGCTAGAAGGGAATGGGGATAGCAAGGCTGGAAGTTGTGGGGAGCACGCTGGGGAAAAAAGTTTTCTGTAACTAAAACTTAGCGTAAATCGACATGTGGCTCCGAACGCAGTCTATTGGAACTGTTGAAATTTCTTCGTAGTCTGTCGCGTGATGATTTGCGGATCACGTGAGAGCCTTAGGCCTCCGAAGGCCTTCGTTTGGCGTATGGATCGTGCGTGGACTGTAAGCCGGTGGCGCAGAGTGAGAGCAACTCAGTATGGGGATGTTGTCAGAGAGCTGATAAGGGCTTTGACGACAAAATCATCTTTTTTCGCCCCCCCGTGCGGCGGGGCCGATTTTTCACGAGTTCTGAGGCGTCTTTTTTGAGCTTCTTTGCGCAAGGACTGGACGACACTCGTGCAGGAAATGTCAGATACCATACAATAAGTGCAACAACGATTCAGTAGTGCACGACGCTGGACGGCGGCTTTCGGGCGGAAGCGTTTTCAGATTCAAATTACTTCTGATTCCTAATGGAGGTTCAGGCATGTCAACCTCACTGTGCAGTGGGGACGGTGAAACGGCGGCACGAGTTTGCTCTCGTTTCTGGGCGGATTTACCTTATTAAGCGGTGAGTGTTATCAGGGACTGTTTAGTTGTGCAGACTGGAGACAGGACGTCCGTGTACTCGCGGCGAGACTGAACTATTTTGCAGCAAGAAAGTTATTGGAGATTCTTCGGCGACGAAAAGTCATTTCGTTTTTGGGCAAAGCGTGGGTGATTTGAGAGGCTGAATGTTGACTATTGCTGATTGCTGTAATCCGGGGTTTGATTTGTGGCGTTGAGTTTTTGCCACTCTTTAGTACACAGCTATTGTAAGGCTGCCGGATTTCGGTTTCCGAG
>QEYB01000143.1:0-107407 GCA_017562135.1 Dipylidium caninum
GACGGCTCAATCATTGTCCAGTGGCAATCATTCAGAGGGTAACCACCGTGAAAAGACGTTGGAGGTACCATTTTGAGTGGTGGCGAGCAGCTGGTAAAGGAATTTTCTGTTGTATCTGACGGTTCCTCACTAATTCCTTGGCATTGTAAGTTACCCCTATATCTGTTGTCATCAATTCTATCCTCATGCATAAAGGAGGTAGCTTTACGCATGCATCCACGGACTGCTACGCTCCACACATCAATATCATTGTTGCATTTAGTTGTCAGCGTTAGGTTTGCAATACGTGCAAGTGCAGTAATTCCAGGGAGTATTTGCGGTGATTCATTCTAGGCTCGAATGAAACGTCGCCATAACTTTTGATGGCAACACACTGCCAAACCGTCGACTGATACGGCCACGTGAGCAGCAGACCAGTTGCCGTTATCTACACCCGTTTGGCACTGTTTCCGCCGATTTTCTCGGCATCCACAGAGAGTTGGCAATTAAACGAAGGGATGCAGGTGATTTAGAATGAGCATGTTTGAGAGCCTGAGACAACAGTGCAATTAAATAATCGTCACATTCGGCAGTTGAAACCCCGGTGTCAGTTAAACGCCTTTACCCTTCACCACATACATTCACCGAATGCATATGGTGGCGTTACTTCGTTGATGCTACTCGCTTCTCACAAAATTTATCTTTGTGTGGTTCAACATTGATAATTGGGATGCGCGTGTGGGTGTGTGCGTGCCGAACATGAAGGATGCATTGAAATAGTGAGGTGGTAGTTACAGGGCGTGTTTATCAAGTCAGGACATTTCATCTTAGTCCATATGTAATAGGAATATGAGGTCATTGTCAGAATTTTGATGATAGCAGAACTCAACGATGCGAGGTTCCTGCAATGAATGTTGCACCCACTTGTCGAACATACCCATTCATGTGACTGCCCCATCTCGCAGGTATAAAAGGCGCATTCAGCTAACACACACCCAACTATCAGCCGAAGTAATTACACTAACTTCACCAATGTGTTGGGCATCCAGTCTACTCGGTCGCCTTACACCTACGAGTTCCCGTTCGCCGTTGGGATGCTGCAGTGGCTGCCACTCACAAGACTGCCATGGCTGCGGTAGGCTGCGGTGGCTGCGTTGGCTGCGTGGTTTGTGATGAGTGGGGTTAACCACGGCGTAGTTTCACGCTCTATGCTCCGACTGTGGCTGTGGCACTTGTCAGACACTCTACTAAGAGACATGCCAACAAGCTTTCAACACTTCCACCCACCAGCGCATATCCACAGTGGAATCATCGCAATTTTCCTCCGCCGCCCCACGAAAGTCTAAGCCCCCTTTCTGTACAACTTTGATCATCTTCCTTCGTCAGGTACCTTGATTAGTAGTGGAAATAAAAGGCTTCCTCTCCCTCTCTGCACTTACGCCATGCTGTGGCGTGTGCCAATCTAGAAGAGGAAAGGCAGTACGCGGATCGACCGGTTGCGTGGGCATGGTGATTCAATGCAGTCAAATGTTGAGCGCTTGTCGTTGGGTGGTAATCCCTAATGTTTGCCTCCGGATTTCAGGATGACTTCTCCAGAGAGAATGGTCGAGGAATGCCTGAAATCGTCACTAATTGGTCATGTTATGGAGGTGAATGGGTGTGATTAACCGACGCTTAATCGATGCAAGTGCAGCCCTCAGGTGGTGTGTTGGATGTCGAGTGTGGAAACAGTTCATTTCGGCATTCGAGGAGGGGGCCTGTGAGTAATGCTTGCCGAAGTTGGCGTGTGGTAGTGTTACGAAACCTTAAACTGGCCTGCATTGCCCAGTCTTCAGGATCGGCTTGCGGTGATGGAGACGCTTTCGTCTGACGGGGTATCTGCTGCGATGCAGCACCTCCACATCTCCTGCTTCTCCATTCAACTGACCGTGCTATCGGCCTACGATCAGATGAAGCAACGTTTGTCGTTTCCCAGTAGGACACGTCATAACTTTAGAGCAGGTGTTGCTTTTTGACTGTCACCACTCCCCTTCAGGCCACTGAGTGAAGCGGCTGAATTCACCAAAACCTTATTTGCCCCACCGCATTCCTGACCGACGCTGACACTGTGGGATCTGCCTTCCCCCTTCAAGTACCTGATTGGACGTGTGATAAATGTGCCCGGTTGCATCAGGGACATTTCACTACTGCCAAGCAGTCATGATTCACGACAATGCTTACGGGTGAAATAGATTGAAAGGCAACTGCGAGTGTGACTTGGTGACTTGGTGCTGACTGTCTGGTGGGCAAATTCAGCCCTAACTAAGCCGTTGTCCTCGACCGAACGTGAACTCACACTGTATGCCTTCATGGCAACATACTCGAGTTACGTCATGCGAATGTCTCTGTTGCCTACGAATTAACACTAATGAACATGCGGTCCATTGTGAAAATCTGGGCACCTCAGCACATGCGGTCACAGAGTCGACTGAGCAAGCGGTTTACAGATTTGCGTAGTTGTTAGGACAGCGAGGCGAACTCCTACATTCTGTCAATTCTGGTGTGAACGAGGTGTCATCAGAACCTCTCCTCCCGTCTACACAATGCTCCGCGTTAACTTGTCATGCAGAGTCTTCTCCATCCAGTCCAAGATCGCCCATTGTCAATTGTATTGGTGAAGTGCACTTTGTTATCCTTTTAGGAACTGCCTTATAGTGTAGTTGCTAGAAGTGTGCCTTGAAAAGATTGACTAGGAGGAGAGAAAGCCCCCTAGCATATTCTGACTCACTCGGATAACCAGTTCTTCATTTTGTTGTTCCATGACTTTGTTGACTCTTTCGGGAAGAGGACCACTTGTCATTGCCCCCAATCAAAGGTAATCCCGCAAAGCGCATGAATTTACGTGGGAAACCCCTAAATTGGGCCAAGTTAACAGGATTACGGCCACAAAATTGTCATGTAGCACAGTCCAAGGAGAGCAGGTCACAGTTGTGACCCAAACAACAGTTGTGACGGTACCCCAAAATGTGTGTTGTTCGCACGAGCAGGAAAATACTGTCGACTTTTGCTTTGGTCTCCAACTTCGTCAAAATTGAGTAAGTCCAGGTGACCTATGGAGTGTATTCAGTGAATAAGCCACAGATCCACCATAGAAGTCTGAGGTCTCAAACTCAGTGTTAACCTACCGCAACGGTTGTGGCATCAAGGAGGCAGTGTTGCCACAGCCGGCTTTATACTTTACGCCATCCTGTCATGTGATATGCGCAGTCCATCTTTACACCATAGCTGTTTCCAGTGACGTCTCTGCGCTCACTGGAGGGACTATATCACAACCTCCGGCTGGTTTATTACGGTGAAAGGATACTGCGGACGAGGTGTGAATATATTGTTTTTTGGTTGATTGGCGAGTTGTCGAGTGCCTGGTTAATCTCAATGCCATGGAAGGGTGGTGAAAAAACAGGCTTCTCGAGGAAAGCACGATTCGCTTGGTCTTTTTTTGGACAAGTTAATATTTGCCTTCATCCGGCCTACCACGTCGATGCGCCCCCCTTTTGATGATGCCTGATTGCTGCGAAGGTGTCGACATTTGTGTGTGACGAATGGGCAGCACCAAGTCCCCACGTGTGCACCACTGACTTCAGAGGCGAATTCATGTTGCTTATCTCACTCACGCTGCTGACACATTGCGGAAGCGGGAACTCGCGAGATCTTGAGTGGGTTCCGAATTTCCAGGTAAATTGCTTGACTGGCCTTCATAAAGGTTATTACTCGTGGCGATTGTGTCGCTATTATTTTCGGAATGGATGTGCGAGCACACGCGTGTTGATGCCGTGAGATGGCAACAGGCTTTTCTATACGAGCGCTGGGTGTTGTCGAATGACTTTTTGGGGACTCGGATTGAACAGGACTCACATTCCTCTCCTCATGTGGCCTCCATCACATGTCTCCCCGAGCCCACCCCTTCCTTGTTGCATCATTCTAACGAGACAAGTTGATGGATGAGGTGACATGGTGGACTTAAAACCTTTTTCCAAAGCACGTAATTATGTCAGTTGTCGCTTGTACAGGGGCCTCCTAGGCGCCCAGTGAGAGGTGGCAATCTGTGAGAAACCGGCTTTGCTTCTCTTATTCGACTCCCTCGAGCAACAGATTATCTTTAGATTGGCATGCAACGAAGCCTCCTTCTAGTATGCCAAAATCATTGACTTGGGCTCGGCAGAATTTTGCGTTAACAACAGTCGTATCGTGTAGTGTCTCATACAGGCCAGTATTGCTGCCTATATAGATGACTTTATTTGTCGTGGGATAAAGAGCCCCAAATAGTAAGGGCGCGTAAAGTGCGAGATCAGCACATCTGCGCCCCATGCGCTGGGGCACTTACCTCCCTCGAAACTGATTCACACATTTTCTCGCGTGTGCAGAATGCGCGTGGTATGTAGTGGCTGTGCTGCATTTGTCGGCATCCTGCCTGATTTTGGAATCGTGGCACGAAAGAGGCAAAATGGACAGGACTGCATTTTTGAGAGGAGGACGTAAGCACCGGGTCGACCAACAAGTCAAGAAGTTCACTCCATCGCCTTCGCTATTCCTTCGCTTCGTCGATGACAGCGCGGTTGTGAATTTGGATGTCGAGAAGAGCGGATGACCACACGCCATAGTCTGTCAACACGTGGTCAGCTTTGTCCGAGTCCTCCCGCTGCGACAGTCGACACGTGGGCGATGCGGAACTGTTGTGTGGGCTGAGGCAGATTGACTGCTTACCATCCGCTGTACTCAATGCAGAGACGCGGGAGTGTCTGAGGACACAGCGCTCCCCAGGCTCGAGGGTTAATTGTTCACCTGGGCAAGTGAGGCGAAATCCCCTCTCGATACATCTTTTTTGTGCTCCCACAATGTATTTTCAACCCTTCTATATAAGTCAACATATATTATTTCCGTGTTGGTGAACGAAACAGAAGACACTGTTAATAGTGAGATGGTAGTAAAGAGGGTGCATTACAGGGAGGATAATGTATTTCGATGACCTTGTAGTAGATTATGGGTTGATTGTCTGTGTTGATAATAGCGAAACACAGTGACGTGAGGTTCCCTGCATGAATGTTGCATTCACTTTGTGATCCGAAGGACTAAGCGAAGCAATCTCTCTTTCCCCCATTGAAGACACGCTTTTACTGATTTAAACAGTTTACCTTTGGCGTTAAATACACTAATCATCGAGGACCACATACCAAGTAGGCCCCAATGTAGATGACTCACGTGATGCCCTTATGAAGGCTGTTATTATTAAATGGTATAGGGAAACTGTCGTGTTCTGCTAGTGAACCGATAAATCAGTCGGAATGGACAGAATTGACAGTTGGCACTGCTCCTCGCCAGTCCTATGCAATATCTCTGTTTGTATCTCACCTCCCCCCCCCTCCCCCTCCATACCTACAATGGTTTGTCACCCATTTCGAAGTAGAATTGGGGTTAAAGTAGAATGTCCTGAGTAAGGAGAAACGTGCATCATCCTTGTAGATGTGTTTATTCGTCCTCCAGGGAAATTATTCTTCTTCTTTAAACTAAACGAAAAACCCCCTTATACTGGAGATTGGTCAACAACAGTAATATGAATTTTTGGAGCGTGGCAAATGGTGTGTGCATGCGGGAGAAAAAAAAAGATTCGGGCTATTTACTCCTCGTAAATCTACCCTCCTGCAGGCATGAGGACAAATGATAACAAGAGATCTGGGAGTACCTGAATGTATGGCATTAGTTAGGAATTTGATCATACGCAGAATTCTGTATTCTGCTCTTCTCGTCAGCAACTGGGATGGCGTTTATCCACGTTTTTCACGTAGTCGTCCTTTGAACAGATTGCCACTGCCATCATTTGTATTGCATCGTAAATGATGAACGATTCAGTTGTCCCCTGCGGTAGAGACTTTGACGCAGTACTCCAAGTTGGCGTGTGCAGGCGGTTATTCGGTAATCACACTGCTCTTTGTTTTCCCGCAGGGTGGGTGTCTGATTTGCTCACTCACAAACGCAAGAGGTGGTATTTTTCCTAAGGCATGCTCCCTACTAACTCCTGTATAAACTTCTCCATTTGCGTGTTTCTGAGTTGCTAAACAGACAAACCTGAGTGACTACAAGTGAAGTGCATTTACGGTTGTCAGCGTGAGATGGCAAGTTCGGCAAATTGTATGCCTATTAGTTTCATCTAAATGACTACATCTGCCCAGTCTCATCGCAAGCGTCCTGACTTACAAGAAAACTTTTATTTAGAAAACCGAAGTGTTTAAAACAGCACAGTTTTGCATTTAGTACATCTCGTCGATAAAACCCGTAAGTGTTGCTGCAATGAGAGACCCCTGTTTGGCATGCTTGCCTCTATTCATTTGAGGTCAAAGTAGATTTCTGAGACAGGACTCTCCATTGCGATTGCGCTTTTCACCTCTCCACACGTAGTCGAAATACCCCTCATGTGTGCAGCATTGATGACAGTATTTCACTGGATTCGGGTGAATGGGGTCTTAGGGATGACCAAATGCTCAGTTCTCTCCATCGTCGTGTCGACTCTACGGTGATACCCTATAATAGCCCCATGTAGTGTGATCAAATTTGCCCCCGCATGCTCTTGCTTCTTACCTGGGCCCACATTTACATGATCTGCGTGGTGAAGTGGAGTGTATTAAAAAAGCACCACTGTGCTCGTCCACACATTCATTCATAGCAGAACCTCTCTTTTTTTCACGAATGTACCCCACGATATTCCGCTGTGCCCTCGTCCACCATACTCCTACGCCTACACCCCTGCGACTCAGTCGCCGTCGGCTACACCAGTGGTGTGGCGACAATCTCGGTTGTGCAGCGCACCGTATGCCGCAGGAAACTTACGCCATTGCCACACCGTTTGGAGTAGAATATTCGTGCGCCCGTGGTGGTGATACCACACCACACGCATGCCTTGCTCAGTGACAGTTGACAGATTCATGGGGACTGGGCCATTCAATAAGCCTCACTTTGCCACTATTTGGCGTACAATTCTCGTGATGCAACCACTTTCTCAGCAATGTCGCTGTCTGCCGAATACATTTCATTTCTTCCTACCCTCCTTAACCTTTTCCGATTTAGGTCGCTGTATCTATCCTGTCCTTACCCTATCGTATAAACACCTCACTCATTTTCACCCTCTGATCACACTGTCCTCTGCTGTTCTCACACCAATTTTGTCTTTCTTCATTGCACTTTTTCTGCATTACTATCTACACAACTGCTTGCTTTGTTACTGAGGTGTGGCTAGTCTCGTACACTTGTACTTCCCAGTATCTGATGAAATCTCGCAAATCTCATGGGGGCTGGTGGCAATATTTGAGGCTGTCTGCCAACCACTTGACCCGTTCTCAAGCTGCCTGTTGTCAAGCCCAGAAGAGGGTGGACGTCTGCCAAGCGAAGTGGGTGAATGCGCTACTGTGTACCGCGCACGCATTCCACACGACAATTTTAATGCGGAGCACAAGTCAACTGCCAATTCACGAATCTCACCAAACGTATCCACTTCATCCAATTCAAGTTCCTGCCCATCTGTCGGCATGTGAACTTAATTTATGGAATTTTGAACCTCGAAGTGAGTTGAAATGGGCAACTGCAATTTAAAGAAGAGACCTAAGCATGCTAGTCGAACAACAAGAAGTTTCATGCCATCGCCTTCCCTATTCTTTTGCCTGTCGACGGTGCCGCAGTTTTGAATTCGGATGCCAGTGAGGACAGACAACCCACACCATAGTCGGTGGTAAACGCGAGAAATGGCGCGTAATTCGCACACAGCAACAGTGCATGACTCGTCCAGTAAGTGGATGGCGAGCCACTTCAAACACCGCGGGTGATGCTGTTCTTATGATTGACGACATCGTCTCTATGGCGTGCACCACGGTTCTCTTCATTAAGTCTCCCCACCTACACCGTGGGCGGTAAACTGTCACTGTCCTCTAATTCGGACCTATTGGCATGGCCGAAATCTACATGTTTCACCCTACTCTAAAGCTTCGCTTGCGCTGATGCGTTTTTTCTACTTTCGCGCATGTCCAGTACTGCGCTCAAAATCGTCCGCGCCGTCATTTACATAAGTGGCTGCGATGACCGAACAGGGTCGAATATAAAGCGACTCATACATTTTTGAATCTACACCACTGCAAATTCTGCGGGTGGATACCGGGTGGTTGTCGGTCCTGGCGACACTGCATTCATTTGTAACCTCTTGACCCCTCCGGATATGCCTGAAGGTGGGATATAATTTACTTTCATTTAAGGCAAACAATCTAGTAGCAGTTGCTGCTCCCGCAGGTTAGCCTTGGATTGTTGTTGAATTCGGTTTACCTCTCTCCACCTTCGCCAATGTGGAGAGGTACAGTAGCGAACAAGCGACTGATCGTCCTCAGCGAGATGCAATACGGTGCATGCGGTGGCCTTACTTCCGAGATGCCTCTCCCCTGAGAAATGCGTCTAAACTGTTGTATCATCGCAAGCATTGGAGTGCATCCCTGAGTGGGCGCACGTGCCTCCAAGTGGAGCACATGCATCCTTCAGGGGATGGTGCGTTTAGAATTTCTGCCATATGAATATGTCTCGATCAACATGGTCGTAGGCCCATTTGATGACCTTCGGCTAGGCTCCCACTATCCAACTCACCACGCAGTCACACGCAGTCAATACTTGTATTGTCTGGTTGTTTACTTTCATAAATGCTAGTAGCGAAAATTGCGAGTATTGGTATTGCCGACTATACTCACTAAACTCACTCACTCCTCACTCACCCCATTCAGAGTTATCACATTCTGAGGCAACGCAAAAGTCTGAGCAAGGTTCCTCAAACCCATGGCAATGCAACTAGCCATGGTGCCCCTTTAGGGGACTGTGAGGATGTCTAACTCTCTCGCTTTGGAATGGTGTATAGGAAGGCATTACCAACCCATGTGCTCCGCAGGAATGTGGAGAGTCGGGAAAGATGGTTTCACGCGCAGCGGTTACAGCGCGTAATAACACTTGGGTGTGAAATTGTTTCGCACTTTTTGTTGGTCACCGTTCGAAGTCAGCTCATGCCAACTGGAGACAGTATGATGGGCAACGAGTGACGCATGTTTGGCACCACAACATCTCGAGTTTCAACTCGCAGGAGAGCCATATTTTCTCGCAGTCTGGATTTGGTGAGTATTTGGAAGATATGCTAGGGGGAATTGCTTAATTTGCCCCAGCCAAATGGCCAGGGGCAGAACACCATACTCCACCAATCCTCTTCAGCATTAAGCCCACATCTACTTGGTCTGGCTGAAATAACTTAATGAGGAAGAAACTCCTACGTGTCATAGAGACGAAGTCATCAATTTTAAGGGAGGCATCTTCCCCACTCTGGAGTTGCTCGCAATTCACATTCTCGGACGAGTCAATCACCGATGTTGTGTGCGAGTGATGTCAACGCGGCCAGATTCGCGGGTAGAGTTCACTCGGATGCGCCTCGGCAGGCTCTCCAGTGTACTATCATTTGCAGTATGTAGGCGCTTGTGTGTGTGCTGCTGAAAAAACGTGTTTTCCAGGTGGGGTTCGTGCATTTTGAGGACATATAGATATGTAACTATAGCGCTAGTTCACACTCTATGTGCCGACTGTGGCTGTGGCCACTTGTCAACACCACCCTCACCAACGAGGCATGGCAGCAAACTTCCACAACTCCAACCCAACGTCGCATATCCACATTGGAGCAGCACCCTTTTGCAAACTGCCAACACCAGCCAGTTTTGCCTTCCTGTCCACGTCCAATTTTATCGACTAATGGTGCAATGAAAAAATCTGCCTTCTCTTCTGCTCTGTGTCTTTGCTTTCACGTTGGCCCCTTATTTAAAGTGTACCCGAATGCAGGCGCTGCTGTGGGGTTACAAACATGTCGCCGAGATGTGCGCAGCTGTTGTTAGGTCTGTACACGAGTGTGTGCTGTTTCACCTCCTTCGGCGAGTATTTCCTCGAAGCAGATAGTGAGTGCGCACCTAAACACATCATTGGGTGATAAAGGTCTGGTGGTAAAGGGGCATGAGTAAATGGCAACCCGCCGCTAAGAGCACAGCTTTGAAATGGTGTTTAGAGTGATTAGCATAAAACCCAACAAGTTGAGGTAAGGAGGCATTCGGTCGAGCGGCGAAAAAAATCACGCGATCATGTATGCGATGATGATTGGAAGCGGTTTTCATGAGGACTCCTATTTCTTCCACGTCTGTCTTAGATTCCTCCAATTGTGACACTTCGACTGGCCAATATCATCTCGATCTCTGCCTCTTTCTTCCTCATCTTGATGCTGCATACAATCATGTCATTTAGCTCGTCGTGGCCCAACTGAGGTCACACTGTCATTCATTTGGGTGCGTCCGTGCGTGTGCAGGCGTGTGCAGCGTGTGCAGGCGTGTTGCGTGCGCTGTCTCGAGATGGAAAGACTATTCGGACAGGTTTGGATGATGGCCACCGAAACCGGTAAGTAAAGTAGGGTGATCTTTCATGTTGAAGCATTATAGTAGGAGAATGAGATTCAATTGTCAGAATTAATGATAGCAGGAGCTTCAACGATGATAAGCTTCCTTACATGAAATATTACAGCCCCTTTCGAACATCTCCATTCATGTGACCTCTCTTTTCCCAGTGAATGAAATGACGCGTCGCATGCTAAAATGAGAAGCCCATTCTCTCAGTGAATGCGTTGCACAACCTCAACGTGTGCTGCAACCAATTCTGCTTACTTCTATCACCCTAGCAGCTACGAGGTTCCGTATGTGCATGTAGGATGTGCAGCAGCTGTCACTCACACGGCTGCCATGGCTGTGGGCGTTGTGGAGGTTGTGCCGGTTGTGGTATAAATACAGCGGTAGTTCACACTCCATGCTCCCACTGTGGCTGTGGCACCTTGTCACGCCACTCTCATTGATGGGACATGGCAACCAGCTCCAACCACTCCATCCCCCATCGCATATCTACACTGGAATCAACGCAATTTCTCCGCTGCCCCACGTTGTCTACCACCCTATCTGTACACTGTCCCACCTTCATTTTCAGGTGCCCTGGTCTGTGTGGTGAAGCGAGGCTTCACCTTCCCCTCTGTGCTTGTTCTTTGTTGTCGTGTGAGCAAATCCTCTGAAATCACTTCGTACGTAGACTTCGGGTGGAGAGGTATTTTGACGTCCACCCGTTCAGTTGTGGCTGATATGGAGGAGGGTGATTATCACCACTTCCTCTTCACGCCAATTGGAGCCAAAGGCGAATGAATTTACCTAACACCACGTTGCTTTATACTTACCCAGGTTGTTCGTGTTGCCTGTTGTTGTTCCTCTGACAAAATTACGTGGTCTGAAAACAAAACTCAAGCAGCCTCGACACGTTAACCGGCATTTATCCCACCACATCACCATCTCGCGCGCGTCACTTCTCCTATAGGCTGATTGAACAACAAAGGAGTAATTTGGGGAGGGATCATGTGGTTGAGCCACATGGGTAGAGAACTCGTGTTCTTGAGGTCACCTCTGCTCATTTGCAAGTAATGTCACCTCAGTGTGAAACAAGGTCATTGGCACAGTGGCGTAGTCACCTGCCAGCAGCACACGACATAACTGGTCTCTGTTCGCACTTTACACTCAGCACAACCAATCACTCATGGAAGGCGGATAATCAATTTATCGGGACTCGAAATTGCCCTAGTATATCGCCAAATCTGCTACTTCTGCTCCCAATATTTACTACGCTCCCAACAACTTAGTTCTCAACTGTGTCCGAGGTAGCGGGCAATTGGAAGAGATCATTGGCGCTTGTTTTAAACTCGTAATGCCTGCAGATCAAAACCTTAATGGTGATCGAAAGTAAGGTTCATATTAATTGCTGTTCTTGCATTACTACTTCACCCAATGAGTTACCCATAAATTTGGCAATTTTGTCTTCGATTTGTTTTAATTTCTAAATGCCAAACCATGCATGCCAAGGAAAGTGGGCCGAGTCATGCACGCTTCCCACGTTGCTTTACTTCTCATCGAACGCAACTCTTCCGCCAGTGCTCAACGGAGTGAATGGATAGGTACGGACGTCGTCTCCAGAATGTCGGCGAACCCGCACGTTGAGGGTCAGCTGAAAATAATGATATTTACAATCCCAACCCGTAATGTCAAAGCCAACTCTTTGTTAGGGATCAGAACGTGGTGCACGACATTGCCTTGTGGGCTTGGGTATTAGTCTCCTCTACCAGTGACAGGCGTGCTGTGACAATCAGTGCGACCACGTCATTGACGCAATGCCCAAATTACCAAGCGATTGTGCTTTTCGTGCTCACACTGAGGCTGGTTACTGGAGACTGGTGCACGTTGGTGCACGTGGTGCACGTGTTGTTCAGTCAGTTGCGAAAAGACAGAGGCAGGGATCGCTGCCTCTTCGTCTCAGCGTCCTTGGCAGGTAAGAAAACTAGTTAAACTTAACTGAATGTCCCATTCACCACTCATATGGTAAGATTTACAGTTGCATATTAGATCCATGAAGTTTGCGTCGTTAACTAAAATCGAACTGAGGCACCCAACAGGGAAAGTGTCCATCCTACTTTCTGTCACGTTCACTCCCTCATCCGTCCCACTGGGTGAGGTGGTTTACGACCGCCAGTCGAAGCACAGAGCACGCCTGCACCACTCTGTCATGCCGACTTCAGGTGAGGTGAGACAAAGAGGCATCGCATTTGTCGGAGTGTGGAATTTGACCGGGCGCCCTGGACACTAATTGGTGTCCAGAGTGAGCTAAGAAGTCCGCTGCCTCTTTTGTCTACGTCAACATGCGTTGGGCACTTTGCGTCCTCTCTATCGCCTACAGGTACGAGGTCCGGTCGTCGCTGGTTATTGGATCATTTTACGGTTCACACGACTGCGATTGTAGTGTCAATGTTGCCAGTTTTGTGAAGCTCTGACTATGGCTAGGCTAGCTGTCAGCGCGAGGTTGGCCACACAGCTAGACGGAATGCCTTGTGGCGCGTGCAGCCACTGAGGCGGCAACAACTGCCTTCAATGGAACTCTTCTGCCGCTCCCTCTTTCCGTCGCCTCCCCTCCGAAGACTTCTTATGCTCTCCACACCTCCCTCTCTCTCCCCGTCAACTCCTCATGTACCGATTACTGATTACAACTCGACAAACCGTCACCTGCCCCACCTCTTTGCTGCATTGATATGTTACGCATAGTTGGGTAACCGAGGTGGCTCGGTTGTGTGTCTCCAATTGCGTGAGACAGTGCAACTTGCTGCATAAATGTCGAGCTGCCGTCAGTGAACTATAAGAGGGTGCAGTTGTAATTGTGTGCAAGGTGTGTAGCCGTGATGCCGGCCACATGGAGGTCTGTAGACAGACTCACAGATGCAGCGCGGCGCTGTGTCTGCATTAACATTTTGCCCCCATTTTCCTTGTCTCTACTGTGACCAAAATTTCTTGAACGCCCTTCCACAAGCCTCTTTGCTAGACTGCCCGTGATTTTGCGGTTTTAAAGATTATGTCACACACCAGCATTTCTCTTAAATTTCCTGATATTTCCATTAATGGTGGTCGCGACGATTTCGCATGCGAGCCGACCTTGCGCTTGGCTGACTCACTTGAGGCTGTACTGTCTACGGTTAAATTATTAAAAGCGTGTCTGTATTTGGAAAGAGCACTACTTTAATTGCTGCCCATTCAAAACTGCGTTATGCATTTCGAAAGTCGAGAATTGGTGACATCGAACGCCATGTTGTGTTCACTAAAGAGGGGAAGGTATTTTGTGCGAACTCAACGCAGAGGAGATGTGACGACAATCGGAGAACCAGTGCGACACGAAACTGCCGGCGCCTACACCCTTATTCATCCCCATCCTCTGGGCGTCTACACTCCTCGCATCCTCTGCCCTGCCTTAATGCGCTGGTAGAATATCTCGTTCCATGTGTGTGTGTGTCTGATGTTCTGTGTCGCTGTGTGTCATGAGTGGTTGTGAGACAGCTACATCGGCACTGACCGGTTAATCGGCCACAAAGGAGGAGAATTTTCGAGCAAAGGCGTGATGCAGCGTCTTGTTTCAGTTGAGACCGTTTCTCTGCCATGACCTCATTCTGCCCTCCAATCCCTCCTGCTCTCCCCGATTGCCCGCCCCTCGTTCTGCCCCATCCAGACTCACACTGCCTCGGTGAATTGTGTTTGAGGAGTAAATGTACAATCCGCCCACCCTGATTAATCTGGGTATTTGGTATCAACTACACACGCCCACGTAGGTCACAGAAGTCGCCAGGATGTAGCTCTCCATTCCAAGCATTTGCGATATTCTATCCCTTCTCTTCCCTTCCGTCAATCCACTTACACAACCGTTCAAGCACTTCACCCCCTCCCCATCAACCCATCAACCCATCAAACCACCACGCCAATGAACCATTTTCCCTCGAATGAGCTTTTGTCGGACAGTGTTGCCTCACGCGCCCAGGTGGAGTGAGAGGAGGGGAGTGGAGCAAATAAGTTGTGAGTGTCGAGGAGTGTTTCCAGGTGCCATTCCACATTCGCATTTCCTTTGTGCCAACGCAACGCTCCTCCGATTACAGAGAAGGCGAAATGCTTGGGATCAGGTGTGTGTGTGTCCAACTGATTGATGATGAGGAGGAGGTTTGCATCGCCGACACGCATAGGATGGAATCAGCCACAACTGACTGGTATAGGAAAGGGGTGGAAGATAAAGCGATTGATCTGTTTGTGGCGTCGTCCTCTGCTCAATTCCTCTCTCCCTCTCCAGGTAGAAGGGTAAGGTGAATGAAGGCAATGTGAAGCAGCATTACCAAAATAGAGCAGCGGTTGAATTGTGCAAACTGAAAGGAGGAGAGTGTGAAAGTTTTTCGTAGCGAAAATCACCTACCGTGCATTATGGGGAAGAGGAGCTCGCAAAGGCGGAGTGAGGAATGTTATCCGTGGGAGGTGAAGTACGTTTGACTGTTGGTTTTATCACAGAGGCACTGAATAGGGTGAGAGGAGACGAAGAGTGAGATCGCTTTTGAATGAAATGAAGTATATTTTTGCAGAAATCGTGACAAGTCGGAGAGCGGCTGGACCACGGCGATTTGGGGACTTACAGAGGTGAGAGGTTGGTTTAGGCCAACGCAGACAATGTTCGTGGAGAGAAAGCGAAATTTGGCAGACGTTGCAGAGATGGCGTGCACCAATAGGACTATTCAACTCATCGATCATGCCGCGCAAAGTTAAGTCACTCAAATGACCGGCTGTAAACTCTATTAGCGCGAACGTCAATGAATAGAGAGGTAATGGAGAGAAACAAATTCTTCCTTCCTTAATCAGGCATTTGCTGACTATCTTGCCTCTTCGTACACTGACCATGCTATGAGTGTAACCCTTTTTTCTACTGAAAGTGTACAGGATAAAACGAATCCGTGGAACTTAGCAATAAGCGGAATAGAAGGAGTGGGACGAAGAGGAGAGAGATTTCAGGAAGTATTCTTCTATTATATTATCATATCTGACTTCAGCGAGTGGAAAAAAGTGTAGGGAGACCTTAGTAGGTACACGTGATGAGCGATGGATTTTCCGCAATGCCAAGGACAGACAAACACACACAGGTAGCAGTGGATCGAGTTTCACAGTACCGTTACTCCCCAATTCTGCGGACTTATCCATCCTTCCAAAGTGGTTTGACTGTTGTTGTATTGATGCCTTCTGATGCCAGTAGACCAATGAAAAGGTGGCAAGATCTAAGTCAGCCACTACCCAGTCCCCCGAACCGCCATCCTACCCCCAAGTTTAGTTTCCACAATCGTCAGTGCGTGCTGTATGAAGGGATTTTGTGAATATAAAATCTCAGAATGCATTTCGACCTCAGACATTAGCACTACGAAGGGAATCTCGGAATTCCCTCTCTAGCAATTGTTGTGCTGTTGCTGCCTGGGGATACAAGCGATAGCCTGAAGAGGCCAATAGTAGTTCATTGCGACCGGTATGGGGAGAGCGCTTTATAAGCACACCAGCATTGTTGAAATAGGTAGATCCAGAAGTCTTTGCTGCTCTTGCATTCTCCAATTCTGTTTCGATGTTACTCAGCACAGTCCACAGCTCGAGTTAAAAGCATTCAAATATGAGAGCACTTTCACACACATAAACCAGAAAGGTCGGATACGCAATTTGTAACCTGAAGCCTTTTCAAATTGAACTGAGAGAGCAGGCAGTCGCAGTAGCCACACTCTTTATCCCCACTCACTGCACCACCATTTGAGCATCAATAACTGTTAATAAATATGACACACTCACGTTCCATCAGCAGACAATAAGTTACACACCCTAGAACAACACAAATCATTGTATACGGAGTCGTAAAAAATCGTGGAACAAGAGTTGTTGATCACAACATCCGTTTACACACACTCTCACACGTAGCAACCCTCCGATCGCTCGCATTGCTTTGGCCGTCCGCCACAAGCGACAACAAAGGCAATTCTTTGCTTTCATGGCGGAGTAGAAGGGTCAATCGACCAAGAGAATCCATCATGACAGACCATGTGTTGACTCAAGAGTAAATCACAGATCACATTGAGCATGTTCACCGTAGCCGTAGGGCCGCCCGTAAAAGTACATTGAGAGAGCGCTTCGAGGCACAGTATGGAAACTCGTAGAAGGTAGCTTGGTTGAAGGATTTCGAGCCAAGCGAAGCAAATGAAGAGTAAATCAGGAAGTAAAAAAAGTAGGAGATAAGCAGGAACGGCAAACAGAAACACGCTCCACGGCTGGTCATCGGGCACGTCGGTTGGAGAAAAAGAGTCGCGTATTTTTATAACACCACACAGGGGTGGCCCTCTCCGAACATGACATTAGTCCCAGCTGGAACGCAATTTTACGCACCTCGCAGTGTGATTGGGACCCCTGCGTTTCGTGAATCGCAATGACTCGCGCGTCAAACTCTCCACTGATCCACACACGGTCCAAGGTCATTCGCGTCCACCTCCTCGGGCAATGCTCTTCTCATCCACGTCTCGCTACTTTACTCCGTACACCACACGCTCCCATCGTAGAATGGCAAGTCATTAGAGCGAAATTCACAACATCCCCACGTTCAGCAAGCCTACTTGCTCGCCTTCACTGCCTCCTTCTCCGTGTTGAATTGTCATTTCTTCTCCGTCGCCGGGCACAATGTCGTCGGGCACATGTCGTCGGGCGAACTTGGAGCTTACCCTCCATCTCACCACACTTTCGCGCGGCAGCGTGACTGGGAAGGAAGCATTCGGAAGAGGCAGGATCTGCTGAGAATTTAGTTACGAGGAATCAGGGTGAGTGTAAGTCGACATGACGGAAGGGAGTGACTGTGGAGAAGTGACATCAAATGTCACGGTTAATGTCCCTGTGCCAGATCGCACACTCCCTTCATGAGGTTGCAGGGTGACCTGATGTGCTCTAATTTTCAACCGGCCCGCCGGTGTCTGTTTGGGTGTGGTTTATGGAAGACGCGCCGGGCAAGTGTTTCCATTGGTGTGAAGAAGGGGAAAGTGGACGCCTAACTGGCCCTTGTCGCATTTGACGTCCAATAACCGATTACATGTGAGCATGTCCTCCTCATTCACGCCTCCCGTGTCTATTACTCAAGGCGACATGTTGAGGACTCGATTTTGTGCATAATGGCATTCTCGCTCCATCCGACACGCTAGACCCCATCCCACAGTGGTTATGACAATGTACTGCCCACAATGGCCTCATCCATGCGCCAGCTTCGCGTGAGAATCGGGTCGACTGCCATAACAACAATGACCCATCACTCGGCCACCGACAAGGTCACACGCACATGTCCCACGTGTCCGGCAACAGATGTCGTGACATCTCAGCCGCCTTGGGGCCATCTCATTCAGACAACAGGGATTAGGCGATTTTCGTGACCCCGGCGGAGGAGCGTCACATGATCACGCAGCACCCACAACATGCTTTACTGTGTCATGCTCACACAGCAACGGGTGCATACTACCAACATAACTTCAACCAATCAGCCATCCTCCTACCGGCCAGAGATCGACGACGCCCGTCCCCACTGCGGACACGTTGCATTTGCAGGCGATTCCCCTGACAGGACAAATTAACACTTGTCCATTTTGCGTCCGATGGTACGAGAGGTAGGCGATAGCACACACACATACACACACACCTCACTTAACTCCGCACTATCGGAAATAGTCCATAACCTAGTGAAGCCAGGCTGCGACAGCCACATCCTGTCAGTTTCACTCCCTATAACGCCATATGGCACATTGTTCGAGGATGCTAGCCACCCAGTGTCACCCTCGCTTGGGAAGTGAATGAACGCAACTTGGAGGTCGCAAGCCTGTTTCGTCAAACGGAGATCACTCCATATGCGCCTTGTCTTCTTTGCATCTACCACCTCGCCTTTAACGTGGATTATCGTGGGGAAAGCCTTTTGTAGGCGAGAGAGGAGACTGTCGCCGTCGACACATGTATCGCTGCGCTTTCGAGTAGGTCTCAACTGCCCCATCTTCTCCCGCCAACTCCATGTCCTCTTTGTGTCAATTTTACACACTTGGTAGAAAGTGAATATCCATCTATTATTCACGAACCCACTGTCACTGCGCCTCCACCCACCGAGTCGTATGAGGTTAACCAGACTGTGGGTGATATACTAACGTCGACATGTCACCATGTGTGAGGTCAGCGACATATCAATGAAATCCGGTTATTCGAACATGCATGTCGTTGGCCCCGTGATGTTTTCACATGCTAGTTCAGATGTTGGTCGACATTCCATCAACCGCTGAAAGTAAAGCACCTTACTGACGTTGAAGAATGTCGAGGTTTTAATGTGACTGTTGGCAAAGACGAAAATTTTAGGAGTGCAACCCTCTATAACTTGTGGTTTTGTTAGTAGTACTAGGCTGGATGATAGCAATGTGAAGTTTCCATCAGGATCATGAAAAATACCGGCTTCCATTTAGACCGTGTTCACCTGCGACTGATCGAGGCATAATTGTAACACACTCTCGAAGTTCTACTTATAAATGATAGGAGCATTCGCCTACTCATCTTCTGTAATATTCCCTTGTTTATCTCCCATTGGTAATAATGACTTTATTCGGGGTTCATAACAAATGACAGTGCAGCTGTACAGCCTGCGAGATTCATTAACGAGGCATTCAGAGATGGTTTCAACCAATGGAAAAGTGATTCATGTTGGTTCCGCAAATTTTGTGTTTGGCGGTTTAAATATGGTCAGCGCGCCTCGAGGAAAGACCATGGACCGCTAGTTGGTAAAGGGGAGAAGCCTGTGGACAACTGTGGATTTCGACCCATATACCGATATATCCGTGAACCTGCCTCTACTCTTAAGTAAAAACTGGCCCTCCATATGTCTGTGATAAAACATCTGCCGTGCAACAAATGAAAAATAGCCTGCACCCGTATATATGGCGGCGGCACGAACTGACGACACAGGAGTTTGATCAAGCGAGCACAAGGGCAAGTGTGCATTCTTTACTATCCCCTTGGCAATAACACCACGGAGGTTGGGATGTCAGGAGAAGTCCATGATGCATGAGGAAATATTAAGCCGTTGCCGGACAATTCTCTGTCTTTGACATCTACTCCGTGAGCTGAAAGCGACATTAAATGGATAGCAGGAACACTTTCCGAGTAACTGGCTCGCAGTGCGATTTCACCTTCGTCTTGAGCGCTGGGAAGTGGAGAAGAGGTGAGTAGTCAAGCCAAGTGTAGCCTCTCTCATCCTCCAGAAGGGTGCTAATGTAAGCACCGTGTTAGGAGTTCACGTCTGAGGAGAAGCAAGCCAGCGGAAAGAGGACAACTTAAGCTGTTGAGTCGCGCCAACCACTCCACCTTAGTAATCCGTTGGTTTGTGTCTGTCTCTCTCTCTCTCCCCCTCTCTCCCTCTCTTCCTCTTTCTATCTCTCTCCCCTCCTTGACGTGCACTCACACCGAATTGTCGGTTTCGCGGGAGGCATCTCGCAATGGAGCGACGTCTTTAATATACGCGAGGAGCAGGAGGCGAGGCATGGATGCTGCGTGGAGAAGAATAGATCTGAGAGATGTTTTCAAGGTTATCTGGGAGATGGCGTTCGTGCACGAAAGACGATGATTCATAGCCGCCGCATGACAAGACGAGCCAAAATGGTGGGCGTTTAAATCGTATGGAGTGGAAGAAGATGGCCTTGACTGCGGATGTGCAAATTTCGAGTGAGCAACCAGGCAGCCAATTATTAGCTCGCGTCAGAGGTGTTACAAATGTTCAACGACGACCACACTATTCAGGAAATGCCATAAAACAGTGATGAAGCTGGGTGTGGCGTTAGGGTTGACGGAAGCTGCGCTCCCAGGCATGGCCATCAGTGGGGCAGTGGACGCTCCCTCAAACTGTGCACTTATTGTCATTGCGGCTTTGTGCGCAGGCATAATCACTCTTCCAATCATCATCCACCTTTTGTTCCTGTAACCACCGTCTCTCTTCCACTTGGGCAACGTATGACTGCTTTCCTCCTCAAATTCCATTATGTCACTTGCTTTCTCTCCCCTGTGTAACAGTGCAAGAGTGCCATTCTTCACACCCTGGAATGCGTGTTTTCAATGAGACAAGTCAGTTGGAGGAGTTGTTGAGGAGTTTGAATTTGTCACCCCACTCCTGAGGTGTACTCATTGCTCAACCGATTAGGTCGCCGCATCTTCATGGCAATTGCGGGCAGCACGAGCCGCTTCCATTTTCCATCAGGATTCCTTTTATCAAGTCGTCGCCTTTGGGTCGCATGCCTCCCTCCCTCCACGGTCTCGGTGCACTTCATCAGTTGCAGTCTCCTTTACTCTCGTGCCGACCAGCTTGTCTACAATCTTGCACATCTCCGAGTCGATGTGTTCCATCTTCATCGATGTTACCACTGACGGTTCCTTACTCTTTCATAAATCCTGTGATGAGTGAACCAAAATCATGACAAGTTGTATAAGGAGTACAATTGCCGACGCTTCACAGGATTGAGAGGCCGAAGAGCATACAGCCGTAATGCCCAGGCTCTGACGACATAGGGGCAAGGCAGACCAATGACAGATGTGAGGAGGAACACCATCAACACATTCTCCCCTCCCCTCCTCTCCTCTCCTCTCCTCTCATTCCTCCTCCTTTCTTCCTTCTTCTCCTTCTACATCTTCGTGGTAGTGACCGTTTAAACAGAGGAGCAGAACGAGGACCTCACGCAATGTTTAACAAAACCGGTCCCTGCATCTCGTCTCCTTTAGCCTCTCGCTTTCTCTCAGTGGGCCTTTCTCTCTCTCTCTCTCTCTCTCGTCTCGTCTCTCGCTCTTCTTCGTCTCCTAACGCCGATTGGCTTAGTGTCTGAGTCTCGTGCCTGGAAAGAGGCGACGCGGCTGACACAGAGAAAGGAAGGAGGAAGAGGATGGAAAAAGGAGGAGGAGGAGGTGGTGGTGCGAGGAGGAGGCGGAGGAGGAGGAAGGAAGGAAAGAAATTGCGAGGGAGAGAGTGAAAGCCGGAAGGACTTGTCTAAGTGTGGTCTGCACTGTAGCACATAATGACAGTTTAATGCCAACACTGCGGGAATAGCGGCTTGACTGCGCAAGTAATCATCGTCATTGCGTGGACATCGCTGGAGGCGAGGGTGGAGGTGGAAGGTCGGAGGTGGAGGTTGAGCTTCTACTACCGCAAGAGCTTTCGTGACGGAGAAGCAAGACACGATTGATGTGTTCTCTGCGTGGAGGTGAATGCTCCCCTGCAAGCGCAGTCATGGTCAACCGCGATTGCAGTTAATACGGAGTCACAAATTCGCAATCGCATGAAAGACGACAGTCACCCACCGTCCTCTCCATCTCTCCAAACTCGCCCACAGTCTCACTTCCTCTTCCGACTACTTATCAGCCAGTTTTAGTCAGTGCGGTATGTCTCACCACGTTGTCTGCCTCGCCGCTTGAGCTAACCTCGCATCTCGCATTCCATTTCGGCTATATGTCATCTCCCATTCCACCGCACCACTGACTAGGAGAGATGAGCTTATCACGAGAGCTGAGACAAAGTAGAGTGAGACGGTGAATTGCCCGATATCTGACTTCAGATGATGGGTGCCGGAATTTCCTTGTGGACAGGTGGTGGCGTGCATGGCAATGGGAGATGGGGAGCGACACATCAAGAGAACACATCAATCGTGTCTGCGTTCTCCGTCACGAAGCTCTTGCGGTAGAAGCTCAACCTCCACCTCCACCTCCACCCTCGCCTCCAGCGTGTCACGCGGTCGCAATGACGATATCGTGGCAGTCAAGCCGCTATTCCGCAGTGTTGGCATAAACTGTCATTATGTGCTACAGTGCAGACCACACTTAGACAAGTCCTTCCGCTTCACTCTCTCCCTCGCATTCTTTCCTCCTCCTCCTCCTCCTCCGCCTCTCCTCCACCACCACCTCCTCCTCCTCCTTTTCCATCCTCTTCCTCCTTCCTTTCTCTGTGTCAGCCGCGTCGCCTCTTCCAGGCCACGAGACTCAGACACTAGCCAATCGGCGTTAGGAGACGAAGAAGAGCCGAGAGACGAGACGAGAGAAGAGAGAGAGAGAGAGAAAAGGCCCACTGAGAGAAAGCGAGAGGCTAAAGGAGACGAGATGCAGGGACCGGTTTTGTTAAACATTGCGTGAGGTCTCGTTCTGCTCCTCTGTTTAAACGGTCACTACCCACGAAGATGTAGAAGGAGAAGAAGGAAGAAGAGGAGGAGGAATGAGAGGAGAGGAGAGGATTGGAGGGGAGAATGTGTTGATGGTGTTCCTCCTCACATCTGTCATTGGTCTGCCTTGCCCTATGTCGTCAGAGCCTGGGCATTACGGCTGTATGCTCTTCGGCCTCTCATCCTGTGAAGCGTCGGCAAATTGTACTCCTTATACAACTTGTCATGATTTTGGTTCCACTCATCACAGGATTTATGAAAGATAAGGAACCGTCAGTGGTAACATCGATGAAGATGGAACACATCGACTCGGAGATGTGCAAGATTGTAGACAAGCTGGTCGGCACGAGAGTAAAGGAGACTGCAACTGATGAGTGCACCGAGACCGTGGAGGGAGGGAGGCATGCGACCCAAAGGACGACTTGATAAAAGGAATCCTGATGGAAAATGGAAGCGGCTCGTGCTGCCCGCAATTTTTGCCATGAAGATGCGGCGACCTAATCGGTTGAGCAATGAGTACACCTCAGGAGTGGGGTGACAAATTCAAACTCCTCAACAACTCCTCAACTGACTTGTCTCATTGAAACACGCATTCCAGGGTGTGAAGAATGGCACTCTTGCACTGTTACACAGGGGAGAGAAAGCAGGTGACATAATGGAATTTGAGGAGGAAGCAGTCATACGTTGCCAAGTGGAAGAGAGACGGTGGTTACAGGAACAAAGGTGGATGATGATTGGAAGAGTGATTATGCCTCGCACAAAGCCGCAATGACAATAAGTGCACAGTTTTGAGGGAGCGTCCACTGCCCACTGATGGCCATGCCTGGGAGCGCAGCTTCCGTCAACCTAACGCCACACCCAGCTTCATCACTGTTATGGCATTTCCAATAGTGTGTCGTCGTTGAACATTTGTAACACCTCTGACGCGAGCTAATAATTGGCTGCCTGGTTGCTCACTCGAAATTTGCACATCCGCAGTCAAGGCCATCTTCTTCCACTCCATACGATTTAAACGCCCACCATTTTGGCTCGTCTTGTCATGCGGCGGCATGAATCATCGTCTTCGTGCACGAAACGCCATCTCCCAGATAACCTTGAAACATCTCTCAGATCTATTCTTCTCCACGCAGCATCCATGCCGCCTCCTGCTCCTCGCATTAAAGACGTCGCTCCATTGCGAGATGCCTCCCGCGAAACCGACAATTCGTGTGAGTGCACGTCAAGGAGGGAGAGAGATAGAAAGAGGAAGAGAGAGGGAGAGAGGGGAGAGAGAGAGAGACAGACACCAACGGATACTAAGGTGGAGTGGTGGCGCGACTCAACAGCTTAAGTTGTCCTCTTTTCCGCTGGCTTGCTCTCCTCAGACGTGAACTCCTACACGGTGCTTACATTAGCACCCTTCTGGAGGATGAGAGAGGCTACACTTGGCTTGACTACTCACCTCTTCTCCACTTCCCAGCGCTCAAGACGAAGGTGAAATCGCACTGCGAGCCAGTTACTCGGAAAGTGTTCCTGCTATCCATTTAATGTCGCTTCAGCTCACGGAGTAGATGTCAAAAGACAGAGAATTGTCCGGCAACGGCTTAATATTTTCCTCATGCATCATGGACTTCTCCTGACATCCCAACCTCCGTGGTGTATTGCCAAGGGGATAGTAAAGATGCACACTTGCCCTTGTGCTCGCTTGATCAACTCCTGTGTCGTCAGTTCGTGCCGCCGCCATATACGGGTGCAGGCTATTTTTCATTTGTTGCACGCAGATGTTTTATCACAGACATATGGAGGGCCAGTTTTTACTTAGAGTAGAGGCAGGTTCACGGATATATCGGTATATGGGTCGAAATCCACAGTTGTCCACAGCTTCTCCCCTTTACCAACTAGCGTCCATGGTCTTCCTCGAGGCGCGCTGACCATATTCAAACCGCCAACACAAAATTTGCGGAACCAACATGAATCACTTTTTCCATTGGTGAAACCATCTCTGAATGCCTCGTTAATGAATCTCGCAGGCTGTACAGCTGCACTGTCATTTGTTATGAACCCCGAATAAAGTTATTTACCAATGGGAGATAAACAAGGGAATATTACAGAAGATGAGTAGGCGAATGCTCCTATCATTTATAAGTAGAACTTCGAGAGTGTGTTACAATATGCCTCGATCAGTCGCAGGTGAACACGGTCTAAATGGAAGCGGTATTTTCATGATCCCTGATTGGAAACTTCACATTGCTATCATCCAGCCTAGTACTACTACAAAACACAGTTATAGAGGGTTGCACTCCTAAAATTCGTCTTTGCCAACAGTCACATTAAAACCCTCGACATTCTTCACGTCAGTAAGGGGTGCTTTACTTTCAGCGGTTGATGGAATGTCGACCAACATCTGGAACTAGCATGAAAACATCACGGGGCCAACGACATGCATGTTCGAATAACCGGATTCATGATATGTCGCTGACCTCACACATGGTGGACATGTCGACGTTAGTATATCACCCACAGTCTGGTTAACCTCATACAACTCGGTGGGTGGAGGCGCAGTGACAGTGGGTTCGTGGAAGTAATTAGATGGATATTCACTTTCTACCAAGTGTGTAAAATTGACACAAAGAGGACATGGAGTTGGCGGGAGAAGATGGGGCAGTTGAGACCTACTCGAAGCGCAGCGATACATGTGTCGACGGCGACAGTCTCCTCTCTCGCCTACAAAAGGCTTTCCCCACGATAAATCCACGTTAAAGGCGAGGTGGTAGATGCAAAGAAGACAAGGCGCATATGGAGTGATCTCCGTTTGACGAAACAGGCTGCGACCTCCAAGTTGCGTTCATTCACTCCCAAGCGAGGGTGACACTGGGTGGCTAGCATCCTCGAACAATGTGCCATATGGCGTATAGGGAGTGAAAACTGACAGGATGTGGCTGTCGCAGCGTGCTTCACTAGGTTATGACTATTTCCGATAGTGCGGAGTTAAGTGAGGTGTGTGTGTATGTGTGTGTGCTATCGCCTACCTCTCGTACCATCGGACGCAAAATGGACAAGTGTTTAATTTGTCCTGTCAGGGGAATCGCCTGCAAATGCAACGTGTCCGCAGTGGGGGACGGGCGTCGTCGATCTCTGGCCGGTAGGAGGATGGCTGATTGGTTGAAGTTATGTTGGTAGTATGCACCCGTTGCTGTTGTGAGCATGACACAGTAAAGCATGTTGTGGGTGCTGCGTGATCATGTGACGCTCCTCCGCCGGGGGTCACGAAATCGCCTAATCCCTGTTGTCTGAATGAGATGGCCCCAAGGCGGCTGAGATGTCACGACATCTGTTGCCGGACACGTGGGACATGTGCGTGTGACCTGTCGGTGGCCGAGTGATGGGTCATTGTTGTTATGGCAGTCGACCCGATTCTCACGCGAAGCTGGCGCATGGATGAGGCCATTGTGGGCAGTACATTGTCATACCACTGTGGGATGGGGTCTAGCGTGTCGGATGGAGCGAGAATGCCATTATGCACAAAATCGAGTCCTCAACATGTCGCCTTGAGTAATAGACACGGGAAGGCGTGAATGAGGAGGACATGCTCACATGTAATCGGTTATTGGACGTCAAATGCGACAAGGGCCAGTTAGGCGTCCACTTTTCCCCTTCTTCACACCAATGGCAAACACTGCCCGGCGCGTCGCCATAAACCACACCCAAACAGACACCGGCGTGCCGGTTGAAATTAGAGCACATCAGGTCACCCTGCACCTCATGGGGAGTGTGCGTCTGGCACAGGGACATTAACCGCTGGACATTTGATGCCTCACTTCTCCACAGTCACTCCCTTCCGTCATGTCGACTTACACTCACCCTGATTCCTCGTAACTAATTCTCAGCAGATCCTGCCTCTTCCGAATGCTCCTTCCCAGTTCACGCTGCCGCGCGAAAGTGTGGGTGAATGGAGGTAAGCTTCCAAGTCGCCCGACGACATGTGCCCGACGACATGTGCCGGCGGACGGAGAAGGAGGCAGTGAAGGCGAGCAAGTAGGCTTGCTGACGTGGGGATGTTGTGGAATTTCGCTCTAATGACTTGCCATCTACCGATGGGAGCGTGGTGGTGTACGGAGTAAAAGTAGCGAGACGTGGATGAGGAGCATTGCCCGAGGAGGTGACGCGAATGACCTTGGACGTGTGTGGTATCAGTGGAGAGTTTGACGCGCGAGTCATTGCCGATTCACCGAAACGCAGGGGTCCAATCACACTGCGAGGTGCGTAAAATTGCGTTCCAGCTGGGACAATGTCATGTTCGGAGAGGCCACCCCCTGTGTGGTGTTATAAAAATACGCGACTCTTTTTCTCCAACCGACGTGCCCGATGACCAGCGGTGACGACGTGTGTTGCGTTCCTGCTTATCTCTTACTTTTTTCTACCTCTCCTTATACTTCTTCATTTGCTTCGCTTGTGAATCCTCAACCAAGCTACTTCTACGAGTTTCCATACTGCCTCGAAGCAGTCTGTACTTTCGCCTTCCATCGCCTTCCCTTCTTCGCCACCCTTGATGGCACCGCGAATTTGGATTTGGATGTCGCTAGAATATACGCGCGATGGCATAATTCGCACCCCACAGTAGCCTGTGACTCGTTCAGTAGGTGGATGGCAAGCCACTTTGACGCGAGGAAGATGCCGCTCTTAAGATTGACAACAGCGTCTGCATGGCGTGTTGACGTTTATTCTTCACACTATCCTCCGGTCACCGCCTCTGCTGCCTCTGCTGCTCTGCTGCCTCTGCTGCCTCCTACTGCACACGTTTCCACGATGTGGTCGAGTTCTTTGCATCCACAAACTTTGGAGTTGTTAAAATAATTCAGCCCTTATGCTAGACGCCGGTGCAGCAATATAAAGGAGGTTGAATAAGGACGAAACGATTGTGGCAGTTGAAAACACGTCAGCAGTGAGCTAGTCCCATTGGTGGGCGCAGGTGTGTGTGTGCTATTGGGTGCAATGTAGTGGATATCGCTGAGTCTTACCGATGTAAACAAACAGGTGGTGCCTAACATAACGACGATCACCGCATTTTGCATAGCACAACGGAGGACGGTTTATGCCACTTGTCGTTGGCTGAACGCAGACATGCTGCGACGACCTGTCCTACCTGCGCCAGTTGAATTGACTAATTACGTGGGGAGGCGGCACATGTGGGGAGGATATTTAGTTAAGGTGGAAATACAGGCACTTTCCATCGCGCCTCAAATCTCTTTCCCTCTGGCTGACTATCTCGGTCGTGGCAGCAGACATATTCCGACAACACTTGCGCCATTTCAGTCCCGTGGTAGAGTATCGGTCCTCCGTGTTGCAAAATCGCATGATCACCCGAAGTCTCTTGCCTGACATGACCTCAGCCCAGCCTTCAATCGTTGC
Organism: Dipylidium caninum; assembly: GCA_017562135.1. Lineage (NCBI taxonomy): Eukaryota > Metazoa > Platyhelminthes > Cestoda > Cyclophyllidea > Dipylidiidae > Dipylidium > Dipylidium caninum. The sequence continues at coordinate 28,049 of QEYB01000143.1, forward strand.
CAATTGTCATTCACTTTAGCCTACGACCATGTCAATTTAGACATATTCATGGGCAGAAATCCACACGCAACCACCTCTGGAGCTTTACCGAAATTAATGCATTTTACGCCCTCCCCCACGTCACCACCCGCACTTACAATCACCCTAGCGTGTTATTTACAGCAGCAGAGATGGTAGCAGTGGCAATCAGTTCAGAGGGTAACCAGTGAAAGACGTTGAGGTAACCCATTTTGAGTGGTGCGAGAGCAGCTGTAAAGATTTCTGTGTATCTGGACCGGTTCCTCACTAATTCCTTGCATTAAGGTACCCCATATATCTGTTGTCATCAATTTATCCTCATGCATAAAGGAGGGTAGCTTTACGCATGCATCCACGACTGCTACGCCTCCACACATCAATATCATTGTTGCTGTTTGTTGTCAGCGATGCCTTTTTTCTGCTTCAGCCACGTCTGTACTTGCGTTTGCAATCGTGCAAGTGCAGTAATTTTCCAGAGTATTTGCGGTGATCATCTAGGTCTCGAATGAAACGTCGCATACTTTTGAATGCACACCACTGCAACCGTCGACTGACTACTTGCCACGTGAGCAGCAGACCAGTTGCCGTTATTCTACCACCGTTTGGCAATGTTTCCGCGATTTTCTCGGCATCCATCAGAGGGTGGCAATTAAAACGAAGGGATGCAGGTGTTTAGAATGAGCATGTTGAGAAGCCTGAAGACAAACAGTGCATTAATAATCGTAATTCCGGCAGTGAAACCCCGAGTGTCAGTTAACGCCTTTACCCTTCACCACATACATTCACCGAATGCATATGGTGGCGTTACTTCGTGATGCTACTCGCTTCTCACAAATTTATCTTGGTGTGGTATCAACATGATATTGGATGCGCGTGTTGGGTGTGTGCGTGCCGAAATGAAGGATGCTGAAATAGTGAGGTGGTAGTACAGGGCGTGTTTATCAAGTCAGGACATTTCACTTAGTGCCATTGTAAATATGAGGTCAATTGTCAGAATTGATGATAGCAGAAACTCAACGATGGCGAGGTTCCCTGCATGAATGTTGCACCCACTTTTCGAAACATACCCATTCATGTGACTGCCCCATCTCGCAGTGTATAAAAGGCGCATTCAGCTAACACATCAACCGAACTATCAGCGAAGTAATTACACTAACTTCACAATGTGTTGGGGTCATCCAGTCTACTCGGTCGCCTACACCTACGAGGTTCCCGTTGCGTTGGATGCTGCAGTGGCTGCCACTCACACGACTGCCATGGCTGCGGTGGCTGCGGTGGCGCGTGGCTGCGTTGGCTGCGGTGGTTGTGATGGTTTGGTGTAACCACGGCGGTAGTTCACGCTCTATGCTCCGACTGTGGCTGTGGCACTTGTCAAGACCCATCTCACTAAATGAGACATGCCAACAAGCTTTCAACACTCCACCCACCAGCGCATATCCACAGTGGAATCATCGCAATTTCCTCGCCGCCCCACGAAGTCTAGCCCCCTTTCTGTACACTTTGTCATCTTCCCCTTCAGTTACCTTGATTAGTAGTGGAATAAAAGGCTTCCTCTCCTCTCTGCACTTACGCCATGCTGTGGCGTGTGCAAATCTAGAAGAGGAAAGGCAGTAACGCGATCGACCCGGTTGCGTCGGGCAGTGGTGGTTCAAAATGCAGTCAAATGTTGAGCAGCTGTCGTTGGGTGTAATCCCTAATGTTTGCCTCTCGGCATTTTCAGTGATGACTCTCCAGAGGGAGATGGTCGAGCAATGCCTGAAAATCGTCACTAATTGGTCATGTTATGGAGGTGAATGGGTGTGATTAACCGACCGCTTATCGATGCAAAGTGCAGCCCTCAGGTGGTGGTGTTGGAATGCTCAGTGTGGAAAACCCAGTTCATTTCGGCATTCTGAGAGGGGGGCCTGTGAGATAATGCTTGCCGAAGTTGGCGGTGTGGGTAGTGTTTCACGAAACTTAAACTGCTGCATTGCCAGTCTTCAGATCGCCTCGTGATGAGACGCTTCGTCTGACGGGGTATCTGCTGCGATGCAGCACCTCCACCATCTCCTGCTTCTCCACTTCAACTGACCGTGCTATCGAGCCTACGATCAGATGAAGCAGTTTTGTCGTTTCCCAGTTAAGGACACGTCATAACTGTTAGAGCAGGTGGTGCTTTGTGACTGTCACCAACTTCCCCTTCAGGGCCACTGGAGCTGAAGGCGGACTGAATTCACCAAACCTTAAATTTGCCCCCACCGCATTCCTGACCGACGCTGCCACCTGTGGGATCTGCCTTCCCCCTCAAGTACCTGATTAGACGTGTGATAAATGTGCCTCGGTGCATCAGGACATTTTCACTACTGCCAAGAGTCATGATTCACCGACAAGTGCTTACGTGGTGAAATAGAATTGAAAGGCAACTGCGGAGTGATGACTTGGTGACTTGGTGCATGAGTCGGTGGCAAATTTCAGCTTCTAACTAAGCCGTTGCTCCTCGACGCAGACGTGAACACACACTGTATGCCTTCATGCAACATACTCGAGTTACGTCATGCGAATGTCTCTGTTGCCTTCGATTAACACTTAATGAACTGCGTCCATTGGTGAAAAATCTGGGCACCTCAGCACATGCGGTCACAGAGTCGACTGAGCAGCGGTTTACAAATGCGTAGTGTAGGACAGCGAGCGACTCCGACATTCTGTCAATTCTGGTGTGAACGAGGTGTTCATCAGACCTCTCCCCCGTCCACACAATGCTCCGGTTAACTTGTCATGCAGAGTCTTCTCCATTCCCAGTCCAAGTCGCCCCATTGTCAATTGTATTGGTGAAGTGCACTTTGTTATCCTTTTAGGAACTGCCTTATAGTGTAGTTTGCTAAGAAGTGTGCCTTGAAAGATGACTAGGAGGAGAAAAGCCCCTAGCATATCTGACTCACTCGGATAACCAGTTGTTCATTTTGCTGTTCATAGACTTTGTTGACTCTTTCGAGGAAGAGGACCACAGTTGTCATGCCCCCAATCAAAGGTAATCCGCAAAGCGCATGAATTTACGTGGGAACCCCTAAATTGGGGCCAAGTTAACAGGATTACGGCCACAAATTGTCATGTAGCGACAGTCCAAGGAGAGCAGGTCACAGTTGTGGACCCAAACAACAGTTGTGACGGTACAAAAATGTGTGTTGTTCGCACGAGCAGGAAAATACTGTCGACTGCTTTGGTCTCCAACTTCGGCAAAAATTGAGTAAGTCCAGGTGACCTATGGATGTATTCAGTGAATAAGCACAGTCCACCATAGAAGTCTGAGGTCTCAAACTCAGTGTTAACCTACCGCAACGGTTGTGCATCAAGGAGCAGTGTGCCCACAGCCGGCTTTATACTTTACGCCATCCTGTCATGTGAATGCGCAGTCCATCTTTACACCCATAGCTGTTTCCAGTGACGGCTGCGCTCACTGGAGGAATATATCACAACCTCCGCTGGTTTATCACGGTGAAAGGATACTGCGGACGGAGTTGTGAATATATATTGTTTTGGTTGATGGCGAGGGTCGGGTGCTTGGGTGAATCAATGCATGGAAGTGTGGTTGAAAAAACAGGCTTCTCGAGGAAGCACGGTCGCTTGGTCTTTTTTTGGACAAGTTAATATTTGCCTTCTCGGCTACCACGTGATGCGCCCTTTTGATGATGCCTGATTGCTGCGAGTGTGTCGCATTTGTGTGTGACCGAATTGAGCACCAAGTCCCCACGTGTGCACCACTGACTTCAGAGGCGAATTCTGTGCTTATCTCACTCACGCTGCTGACAATTGCGGAAGCGGGAACCTCGCGATATCTTGAGTGGGTTCCGAATTTCCGGTAAATTGCTTGACTGGCCTTCATAAAGGTTATTACTCGTGGCGATTGTCGCTATTGTCGAATGGGATGTGCGAGCACACGCGTGTTGTGCCGTGATGGCAACAGGCTTCTACGGCGCTGGTGTCGATGAACTTTTTGGACTCGGATGGAACAGGACTCACATTCCTCTCCTCATGTGGCCTCCATCACATGTCTCCCCTCGAGCCACCCCTTCCTTGTTGCATCATCTAACGAGACAAGTTGATGGATGAGGTGACATGGTGGACTAATTAAACCTTTTCCAAAGCACGTAATTATGTCAGTTGTACGCTTGTACAGGCCTCCTAGGCGCCCAGTGAGAGTGGAATCTGTGAAACCGGCTTTGCTTCTCTTATTCGACTCCCTCGAGCAACAGATTATCTTTAGATGGCATGCACGAAGCCTCCTTCTAGTATGCCAAAATCATTGACTTGGGCTCGGCAGAATTTTGCGTAAACAGCGTATCGTGTAGTGTCTCATACAGGCCATTATTGCTGCCTATATAGATGACTTTATTTGTCGTGGGATAAAGAGCCCAAATAGAAGGGCGTAAAGTGCGAGATCAGCACATCTGCGCCCATGCGCTGGGCACTTACCTCCCTCGAACTGATTCACACATTTTTCTCCGCGTGTGCAGAATGCGCGTGGTATGTAGTGGCTGTGCTGCATTTGTCGGCATCCTGCCTGATTTTGGAATCGTGGCACGAAAGAGGCAAAATGGACAGACTGCATTTTGAGAGGAGACGTAAGCACCCGGGTCGACCAACAAGAAGTTCACTCCATCGCCTTCGCTATTCCTTCGCTCGTCGATGACAGCGCGGTTGTGAATTTGGATGTCGAGAAGACGGATGACACACGCCATAGTCTGTCGACACGTGGTCAGCTTTGTCCGAGTCCTCGCTGCGACAGTCGACACGTGGGCGATGCGGAACTGTTGTGGGGCTGAGGCAGATTGACTGCTACCATCCGCTTGTACTCAATGCAGAGACGCGGGAGTGTCTGAGGACACAGCGCTCCCCAGGCTCGAGGTTAATGTTCACCTGGGCAAGTGAGGCGAAATCCCCTCTCGATACATCTTTATTGTGCTCCACAATGTATTTTCAACCCTTCTATATAAGTCAACATATATTATTCGTGTGTGACGAAACAGAAGACACTGTAATAGTGAGATGGTAGTAAAGAGGGTGCATTACAGGGAGGATAATGTATTTCGATGACCTTGTAGTAGATTATGAGGTTGATTGTCTATGTTGATAATAGCGAAACACAGTGACGTGAGGTTCCCTGCATGAATGTTGCATTCACTTTGTGATCCGAAGGACTAAGCGAAGCAATCTCTCTTTCCCCCATTGAAGACACGCTTTTACTGATTCAACAGTTACCTTTGGTGTTAAATACATAATCATCGAGGACCACATATCAAGTAGGCCCCAATGTAGATGGACTCACGTGATACCCTTATGAAGGCTATTATTTTAAGATGGTATAGGGAAACTGTCGTGTTCTGCTTAGTGAACCGATAAATCAGTCGGATGGACAGAATTGACAGTTGGCACTGCTCCTCGCCCATCCTATGCACATATCTCTGTTTGTATCTCACTCCCCCCCCCTCCCCCTCCATACACTACAATGGGTTGTCACCCATTTCGAAGTAGAATTGGGTTAAGTAGGAATGTCCTGAGTAAGGAGACGTTCATCATCCTTGTAGATGTGTTTATTCGTCCTCCAGGGGGAAATTATTCTTCTTCTTTACTAACGAAACCCCTATACTGGAGATGGTCAACAACAGTAATATGAATTTTTGGAGGCGTGGCAAATGGTGTGTGCATGCGGAGGAGATTCGGCTATTTACCTCCTCGTAAATCTACCCTCCTGCAGGCATGAGGACAAATTGATAACAAGAGATCTGGGAGTACCTGAATGTATGGCATTAGTTAGGAATTTGATCAGATACGCAGAAATTCTGTATCTGCTCTTCTCGTCAGCACTGGGATTGCGTTATCTCCACGTTTTTCACGTAGTCGTCCTTTGAACAGATTGCCACTGCCATCATTTGTATTGCATCGTAAATGATGAACGTTACAGTTGTCCCCTGCGGTAGAGACTTTGACGCAGTACTCCAAGTTGGCGTGTGCAGGCGGTTATTCGGTAATCACACTGCTCTTTGTTTTCCCGCAGGGGGTGTCGTGATTTGCTCACTCACAAACGCAGAGGTGGTACTTTTTTCCTAAGGGCATGCTCCCTACTAACTCCTGTATAAACTTCTCCATTTGCGTGTTTTCTGAGTTGCTAAACAGACAAACCTGAGTGACTACAAGTGAAGTGCATTTACGGTTGTCAGCGTGAGATGGCAAGTCGGCAAATTGTATGCCTATAGTTCATAATGTGGACCTACATCTGCCCAGTCTCATCGCAAGCGTCCTGACTTACAAGAAAACTTGTTATTTAGAAACCGAAGTGTTTTAAAACAGCACAGTTTTGCATTTAGTCCATCCTCGTCGATAAACCCGTTTGCCATGTTTGCCTGTATTCATTTGAGGTCAAAGTAGATTCTCCTGAGAGGACGTCTCCATTGCCGATTGCGCTTTTTTCACCTCTCCACACGTAGTCGAATACCCCTCATGTGTGCAGCATTGTTGACAGTATTCACTGGATTCGGGTGAATGGGGTTCTTAGGGATGACCAAATGCTCAGTTCTCACATCGTCGTGTCGACTCACGGTTGCATAATAAAGCCCCAGGTAGTGTATCCAATTTGCCCGCATGCTCTTGCTTACCTGGGGCCCACATTCACATGATCTGCGTGGTGAAGTGGAGTGTATAAAAAGCACCACTGTGCTCGTCCACACATTCTTCATAGCAGAACCGTCTCTTTTTTTCACAATGTACCCACGATATTCCGCTGTGCCCTCGTCCACCTACTCCTACGCCTACACCCCTTCGACTCCAGTCGCCGTCGGCTACACCAGTGGTTGTGGCGACAATCTCGGTTGTGGCAGCGCACCGTATGCCGCAGAAACTTACGCCATTGCCACACCCGTGGTAGAATATCGTGCGCCCGTGGTGGGATATCGCATGCCTGCTCTCAGTGACAGTGACAGATTCATGGGGACTGGGCCATTCAATAGCTACTTTGCCACTATTTGGGTACAATCTCGTGATGCAACCACTTTCTCAGCCAATGTCGCTTGTCTGCCAATACATTCTTCCACCCTCCTTAACCTTTTCCGATTTAGGACGCTTGTATCTATCCTATCCTACCCTATCATAACACCTCACTCATTTCCCCTCTGATCACACTGTCCTCTGCTGTCTCACACCAATTTTGTCTTTCTTCATTCACTTTTTCTGCATTACTATCTACACAACTGTTGCTTTGTTACTGAGGTGTGGCTAGTCTCGTACACTTGTGCTTCCCACTATCTGATGAAATCTCGCAAATCTCATGGGGGCTGGTGGCAATATTTGGAGGCTGTCTGCCAACCACTTGACCCGTTCTCAAGCTGCCTGTTGTCAAGCCCAGAAGAGGGTGGACGTCTGCCAAGCGAAGTGGGTGAAATGCGCTACTGTGTACGCGCACGCATTCCACACGACAATTTAATGCGGAGCACAAGTCAACTGCCAATTCACGATCTCACCAACGTATCCACTCATCCCATTCAAGTTCCTGCCATCTGTCGGCATGTGAACTTAATTAGGAATTTTGAACTCGAAGTGAGTGAAATGGGCCAACTGCAATTTAAGAAGAGACCTAAGCATGCTAGTCGAACAACAAGAAGTTCATGCCATCGCCTTCCTATTCTTTTGCCTGTCGACGGTGCCGCAGTTTTGAATTCGGATGCCGTGAGGACAGACAACCCACACCATAGTCGGTGGTAAACGCGAGAAATGGCGTAATTCGCACACAGCAACAGTGCATGACTCGTCCAGTAAGTGGATGGCGAGCCACTTCAAACACGCGGGTGATGCTGTTCTTATGATTGACGACATCGTCTCTATGGCGTGCACACGGTTCTCCTTCATTAAGTCTCCCCACCTACACCGTGGGCGGTAAACTGTCACTGTCCTCTAATTCGGACCTATTGGCATGGCCGAAATCTACATGTACCCTACTCTAAAGGCTTCGCTTGCGCTGATGCGTTTTTTCTACTTTCGCGCATGTCAGTACCTGCGCTCAAAATCGTCCGCGCCGTCATTTACATAAGTGGCTGCGATGACCGAACAGGGTCGAATAAAGCGACTCATACATTTTGAATCTACACCACTGCAAATTCTGTGGGTGGATACCGGGTGGTTGTCGGTCCTGGCGACACTGCATTCATTTGTAACCTCTTGACCCCTCCGGATATGCCTGAAGGTGGGTATAATTTACTTTCATTTAAGGCAAACAATCTAGTAGCAGTGCTGCTCCCGCAGGTTAGCCTTGGATGTTGGTTGATTCGTTACCTCTCTCCACCTTCGCCAATGTGGGAGGGTACAGTAGCGAAGCGACTGATCGTCTCAGCGATGCAATACGGGTGCATGCGGTGGCCTTACTTCGAGATGCCACTCTCCCCTGAGAAATGCGTCTAACTGTTGTATCATCGCAGCATTGGAGTGCATCCCTGAGTGGGCGCACGTGCCTCCAAGTGGAGCACATGCATCCTTCAGGGGATGGTGCGTTTAGATTTCTGCCATATGAAATATGTCTGAATCAACATGGTCGTAGGCCCCATTGATGACCTTCGGCTAGGCTCCCACTATCCAACTCACCAAGCAGTCACACGCAGTCAATACTTGTATTGTCTGGTTGTTACTTTCATAAATGCTAGTAGCGAAAATTGCGAGTATTGGTATTGCCGACTATTTACTCACTAACTCACTCACTCCCTCACTCACCCATTCATTATCACATTCTGAGGCAACGCAAAAAGTGAGCAAGGTTCCTCAAACCCTGGACAATATCAACTAGCCATGGTGCCCTTTAGGGGACTGTGAGGATGTCTAACTCTACAGCTACATCGGCACTGACCGGTTAATCGGCCACAAGGAGAGAATTTTCGAGCAAAGGCGTGATGCAGCGTCTTGTTCAGTTGAGACCGTTTCTCTGCCATGACCTCATTCTGCCCTCCAATCCCTCCTGCTCTCCCCGATTGCCCGCCCCTCGTTTCTGCCCATCCCAGGACTCACCTGCCTCGGTGAATGTGTTTGAGGAGTAAATGTACAATCCACCACCCTGATTAATCTGGGTATTTGGTATCAACTACACACGCCCACGTAGGTCACAGAAGTCGCCAGGATGTAGCTCTCCATTCCAAGCATTTGCGTATTCTATCCCTTCTCTTCCCTTCCGTCAATCCACTTACACAACCGTTCAAGCACTCACCCCCTCCCCATCAACCCATCAACCCATCAAACCACCACGCAATGAACCATTTTCCCTCGAATGAGCTTTCGTCGGACAGTGTTGCGCTCACGCGCCCAGGGTGGAGTGAGAGGAGGGGAGTGGGAGCAAATAAGTTGTGAGTGTCGAGGAGTGTTCCAGGTTGCCATTCCACATTCGCATTTCCTTTGTGCCAACGCAACGCTCCTCCCGATTACAGGAAGGCGAATGCTTGGGATCAGGTGTGTGTGTGTCCAACTGGATTGATGATGAGGAGGAGGTTTGCATCGCGGTGGCAGTTGATCTCATATAAAGAGGACAAGGCGCACGTGCTGTCCCATATTTCTATCTCGCCCACCCCTAAACCTGCCCCATTCTCCCACGTGGTTGTCCAATTCCCTGGAATTAAGAGACTTCGACAGCCCACCTCCTGAGCCTGAGCCTTACGCCGCTCTCTCTCGGTTGATCGCGTCACATCAGTCGCGATCTGTTGGCCTCTCAATATGTTACCCACAGTATGAGACTCCATATGTGGAGGTTCACTTGAGGAGCGATTGTGACTGAAATCTGCAAAAACGGTCCTTCTCTGTAGTCAATGCGAGAGTAGCCCTCAAATGTCCCCCAAGTGGCGAGGCAAATAATTGCCTTTAGGAGACGTGTAATGGGCTTTGTGTTGTCTACTTTGCTCAACGATGACGCCTATTCCAACCCCATGCGGTCACATTTGCATATAGACAGGAATTTAACAAAGAGAAGGGTCTTCGAAGGAGGTGTGCTCGACGAAGATACAACGACCTTCCCGTTGTACGGAAAGCCTCACCAGTCAACCTCCCACTTTCAAACTCCCCCTCAAATACGCCTTTTCTCTCCCTTATGATCATCATTTTACAGTACAAGGGATTGTGCATACTCATTTGCTACACTGTGTGTTAAATAAGCGCACCAACGCCAAAGTCAACAAGTCAGGCCTTCCACGTAGTGCAGAGTGCATCATTGCGAATTTAGAAAACGGGATGCGGGTGCGGTGCGGGTGCGGTTGCGGTTGGTGGTGGTGGAGGTGGCGGTGGGGGTGGGGGTAGAGAAGAGAAAGGGTAGGCGGCAAGCTGAGCTCGCATAATAGCCTTCGAGGCTGCTGACTTCCCCCTGATTCTGAGTTGTGATGCGAGTTTCTACAATAAGCCTCCTGCAACTCGTGTAGTCACCGATGTGAGGAGACGGTGAAATTGCCTGATATCGGGATCACACGAAATCAATCTACTTTGAATATCGTCTCAGCTCTCGTGACAGATGGCGTGCACGGAGAATTGTGGGACAGCGTGCATGAAATTTCCTTGTCAGTGGTGGCGGTGGAATGGAGAGATGATGGGCTCGCATATCAGCCCGAAATGGAATGCGAGATGCGAGGTGTAGCGGAGGGCGCAGTGGTCAAGCGCAGAGGCAGACAGTCACGTGGTGAGACATACGCACTGACTAACTGGCTGATAAGTAGTCGGAGAGGAAGGTGAGACTGTGGGCGAGTTTGGAGATGGAGAGGACGGTGGGTGACTGTCGTCTTCATGCGATGCGAATTTGATGACTCCGTATTAACTGCAATCGCGTTGACCATGACTGCGCTTGCATGGGGAGCATTCACTCCACGCAGAGAACACATCAATCGTGTCTGCGTTCTCCGTCACGAAGCTCTTGCGGTAGAAGCTCAACCTCCACCTCCACCTCCACCTCCACCCTCGCCTCCAGCGATGTCACGCGGGTCGCAATGACGATATCGTGGCAGTCAAGCCGCTATTCCCGCAGTGTTGGCATAAACTGTCATTATGTGCTACAGTGCAGACCACACTTAGACAAGTCCTTCCGCTTCACTCTCTCCCTCGCATTCTTTCCTCCTCCTCCTCCTCCTCCGCCTCCTCCTCCACCACCACCTCCTCCTCCTCCTTTTCCATCCTCTTCCTCCTTCCTTTCTCTGTGTCAGCTGCGTCGCCTCTTCCAGGCACGAGACTCAGACACTAGCCAATCGGCGTTAGGAGACGAAGAAGAGCGAGAGACGAGACGAGAGAGAGAGAGAGAGAGAGAGAAAGGCCCACTGAGAGAAAGCGAGAGGCTAAAGGAGACGAGATGCAGGGACCGGTTTTGTTAAACATTGCGTGAGGTCCTCGTTCTGCTCCTCTGTTTAAACGGTCACTACCACACGAAGATGTAGAAGGAGAAGAAGGAAGAAGGAGGAAGGAAGAAGGAATGAGAGAGGAGAGGAGAGGATTGGAGGGGAGAATGTGTTGATGGTGTTCCTCCTCACATCTGTCATTGGTCTGCCTTGCCCCTATGTCGTCAGAGCCTGGGCATTACGGCTGTATGCTCTTCGGCCTCTCATCCTGTGAAGCGTCGGCAAATTGTACTCCTTATACAACTTGTCATGATTTTGGTTCACTCATCACAGGATTTATGAAAGATAAGGAACCGTCAGTGGTAACATCGATGAAGATGGAACACATCGACTCGGAGATGTGCAAGATTGTAGACAAGCTGGTCGGCACGAGAGTAAAGGAGACTGCAACTGATGAGTGCACCGAGACCGTGGAGGGAGGGAGGCATGCGACCCAAAGGACGACTTGATAAAAGGAATCCTGATGGAAAATGGAAAGCGGCTCGTGCTGCCCGCAATTTGCCATGAAGATGCGGCGACCTAATCGGTTGAGCAATGAGTACACCTCAGGAGTGGGGTGACAAATTCAAACTCCTCAACAACTCCTCAAACTGACTTGTCTCATTGAAACACGCATTCCAGGGTGTGAAGAATGGCACTCTTGCACTGTTACACAGGGGAGAGAAAGCAGGTGACATAATGGAATTTGAGGAGGAAGCAGTCATACGTTGCCAAGTGGAAGAGAGACGGTGGTTACAGGAACAAAGGTGGATGATGATTGGAAGAGTGATTTATGCCTCGCACAAAGCCGCAATGACAATAAGTGCACAGTTTTGAGGGAGCGTCCACTGCCCACTGATGGCCATGCCTGGGAGCGCAGCTTCCGTCAACCTAACGCCACACCCAGCTTCATCACTGTTATGGCATTTCCAATAGTGTGGTCGTCGTTGAACATTTGTAACACCTCTGACGCGAGCTAATAATTGGCTGCCTGGTTGCTCACTCGAAATTTGCACATCCGCAGTCAAGGCCATCTTCTTCCACTCCATACGATTTAAACGCCCACCATTTTGGCTCGTCTTGTCATGCGGCGGCATGAATCATCGTCTTCGTGCACGAACGCCATCTCCCAGATAACCTTGAAACATCTCTCAGATCTATTCTTCTCCACGCAGCATCCATGCCGCCTCCTGCTCCTCGCATTAAAGACGTCGCTCCATTGCGAGATGCCTCCCGCGAAACCGACAATTCGTGTGAGTGCACGTCAAGGAGGGAGAGAGATAGAAAGAGGAAGAGAGAGGGAGAGAGGGGGAGAGAGAGAGAGACAGACACCAACGGATACTAAGGTGGAGTGGTGGCGCGACTCAACAGCTTAAGTTGTCCTCTTTCCGCTGGCTTGCTCTCCTCAGACGTGAACTCCTACACGGTGCTTACATTAGCACCCTTCTGGAGGATGAGAGAGGCTACACTTGGCTTGACTACTCACCTCTTCTCCACTTCCCAGCGCTCAAGACGAAGGTGAAATCGCACTGCGAGCCAGTTACTCGGAAAGTGTTCCTGCTATCCATTTAATGTCGCTTCAGCTCACGGAGTAGATGTCAAAGACAGAGAATTGTCCGGCAACGGCTTAATATTTCCTCATGCATCATGGACTTCTCCTGACATCCCAACCTCCGTGGTGTATTGCCAAGGGGATAGTAAAGATGCACACTTGCCCTTGTGCTCGCTTGATCAACTCCTGTGTCGTCAGTTCGTGCCGCCGCCATATACGGGTGCAGGCTATTTTCATTTGTTGCACGCAGATGTTTTATCACAGACATATGGAGGGCCAGTTTTTTACTTAGAGTAGAGGCAGGTTCACGGATATATCGGTATAATGGGTCGAAATCCACAGTTGTCCACAGCTTCTCCCCTTTACCAACTAGCGTCCATGGTCTTCCTCGAGGCGCGCTGACCATATTCAAACCGCCAACACAAAATTTGCGGAACCAACATGAATCACTTTTTCATTGGTGAAACCATCTCTGAATGCCTCGTTAATGAATCTCGCAGGCTGTACAGCTGCACTGTCATTTGTTATGAAACCCCGAATAAAGTTATTTACCAATGGGAGATAAACAAGGGAATATTACAGAAGATGAGTAGGCGAATGCTCCTATCATTTATAAGTAGAACTTCGAGAGTGTGTTACAATATGCCTCGATCAGTCGAAGGTGAACACGGTCTAAATGGAAGCGGTATTTCATGATCCCTGATGGAAACTTCACATTGCTATCATCCAGCCTAGTACTAACTACAAAACACAGTTATAGAGGGTTGCAACTCCTAAAATTCGTCTTTGCCAACAGTCACATTAAAACCCTCGACATTCTTCACGTCAGTAAGGGGTGCTTTACTTTCAGCGGTTGATGGAATGTCGACCAACATCCGGAACTAGCATGAAAAACATCACGGGGCCAACGACATGCATGTTCGAATAACCGGATTCATGATATGTCGCTGACCTCACACATGGTGGACATGTCGACGTTAGTATATCACCCACAGTCTGGTTAACCTCATACGACTCGGTGGGTGGAGGCGCAGTGACAGTGGGTTTCGTGAAGTAATAGATGGGATATTCACTTTCTACCAAGTGTGTAAAATTGACACAAAGAGGACATGGAGTTGGCGGGAGAAGATGGGGCAGTTGAGACCTACTCGAAGCGCAGCGATACATGTGTCGACGGCGACAGTCTCCTCTCTCGCCTACAAAAGGCTTTCCCCACGATAATCCACGTTAAAGGCGAGGTGGTAGATGCAAAGAAGACAAGGCGCATATGGAGTGATCTCCGTTTGACGAAACAGGCTGCGACCTCCAAGTTGCGTTCATTCAACTCCCAAGCGAGGGTGACACTGGGTGGCTAGCATCCTCGAACAATGTGCCATATGGCGTATAGGGAGTGAAACTGACAGGATGTGGCTGTCGCAGCCTGCTTCACTAGGTTATGACTATTTCCGATAGTGCGGAGTTAAGTGAGGTGTGTGTGTATGTGTGTGTGCTATCGCCTACCTCTCGTACCATCGGACGCAAAATGGACAAGTGTTAATTTGTCCTGTCAGGGGAATCGCCTGCAAATGCAACGTGTCCGCAGTGGGGACGGGCGTCGTCGATCTCTGGCCGGTAGGAGGATGGCTGATTGGTTGAAGTTATGTTGGTAGTATGCACCCGTTGCTGTGTGAGCATGACACAGTAAAGCATGTTGTGGGTGCTGCGTGATCATGTGACGCTCCTCCGCCGGGGTCACGAAATCGCCTAAATCCCTGTTTGTCTGAATGAGATGGCCCCAAGGCGGCTGAGATGTCACGACATCTGTTGCCGACACGTGGGACATGTGCGTGTGACCTGTCGGTGGCCGAGTGATGGGTCATTGTTGTTATGGCAGTCGACCCGATTCTCACGCGAAGCTGGCGCATGGATGAGGCCATTGTGGGCAGTACATTGTCATACACTGTGGGATGGGGTCTAGCGTGTCGGATGGAGCGAGAATGCCATTATGCACAAAATCGAGTCCTCAACATGTCGCCTTGAGTAATAGACACGGGAGGCGTGAATGAGGAGGACATGCTCACATGTAATCGGTTATTGGACGTCAAATGCGACAAGGGCCAGTTAGGCGTCCACTTTTCCCCTTCTTCACACCAATGGCAAACACTGCCGGCGCGTCGCCATAAACCCACCCAAACAGACACCGGCGTGCCGGTTGAAATTAGAGCACATCAGGTCACCCTGCACCTCATGGGAGTGTGCGTCTGGCACAGGGACATTAACCGCTGGACATTTGATGCCTCACTTCTCCACAAGTCACTCCCTTCCGTCATGTCGACTTACACTCACCCTGATTCCTCGTAACTAATTCTCAGCAGATCCTGCCTCTTCCGAATGCTCCTTCCCAGTCACGGCTGCCGGCGCGAAAGTGTGGTGAATGGAGGGTAAGCTCCAAGTCGCCCGACATGTGCCCGACGACATGTGCCCGGCGGACGGAGAAGGAGGCAGTGAAGGCGAGCAAGTAGGCTTGCTGACGTGGGGATGTTGTGAATTTCGGTCTAATGACTTGCCATCTACGATGGGAGCGTGGTGGTGTACGGAGTAAAGTAGCGAGACGTGGATGAAGAGCATTGCCCGAGGAGGTGACGCGAATGACCTTGGACGTGTGTGGATCAGTGGAGAGTTTGACGCGCGAGTCATTGCCGATTCACCGAAACGCAGGGGTCCAATCACACTGCGAGGTGCGTAAAATTGCGTTCCAGCTGGGACAATGTCATGTTCGGAGAGGCCACCCCCCTGTGTGGTGTTTATAAAAATACGCGACTCTTTTTCTCCAACCGACGTGCCCGATGACCAGCCGGTGGACGTGTGTTGCGTTCCTGCTTATCTCTTACTTTTTTCTACCTCTCCTTATACTTCTTCATTTGCTTCGCTTGTGAATCCTCAACCAAGCTACTTCTACGAGTTTCCATACTGCCTCGAAGCAGTCTGTACTTTTCGGCGCCCTTACGGGCTACGGATGCTCAAGTTGTATCTGTATTTTACTCTTGCGAAAATGGTCTGTGCAATGGATTCTCTGGCGTTGACCCTCTAACTCCGCATGAAGCAAAATGCCTTGTTGTCGCCTTGGGCGGACGGAGCAATGGGGCGATCGGGGTGCTACGGTGGAAATTTCGTGTACTGGATTGGTTGTGACAACAACTCTTGTCACGATTTTTACGACTTCCGACAATGTTGTGTTTCTGGCGTGTGTCTTATTGTCTGCGATGGAGTGATTTGTCATTTTATTAACAGTTATGATCAAATGGTGGCAGATGGATGAAATGCAACTGCCACTGCCTTTTCTTAGGTCAATTGAAAAGGCTCAGTTACAAATTGTCGACCTTTCTGGTTATGTGGAAAGTGCTCCATATTTGAATGCTTTTAACTCGAGCTGTTGGACTGTGCTGAGTAACATCGAAACAGAATTGGAGAATGCCAAGAGCAGCAAAGACTTCTGGATCTACTATTTCACAATGCTGGTGGTGCTTATAAAAAGCGCTCTCCCCCATTACCCGGTCGCAATGAACTACTATTGCCTCTTCAAGGCTATCGCGTGTATCCCAGGCAGCAACAGCACAACAATTGCTAGAGAGGGAATTCCGAGATTCCCTTCGTAGTGCTAATGTCTGAGGTCGAAATGCATTCTGAGATTTATATTCACAAATCCCTTCATACAGCACGCGACTACGATTGTGGAAACTAAACTTGGGGTAGGATGGCGGTTCGGGGCACTGGGTAGTGGCTGACTTAGATCTTGCCACCTTTCATTGGTCTACTGGCATCAGAAGGCATCAATACGACAACAGTCAAACCACTTGGAAGGATGGATAAGTCCGCAGAATTTGGAGTAATGGTACTGGTGAAACTCGATCCACTGCTACCTGTGTGTTTGTCTGTCCTTGGCATTGCGGAAAATCCATCGCTCATCACGTGTACCTACTAAGGTCTCCCTACACTTTTTCCACTCGCTGAAGTCAGATATGATAATATATAGAAGAATACTTCCTGAAATCTCCTCCTCTTCGTCCCACTCCTTCTATTCCGCTTACTTGCTCGTTCCACGGATTCGTTTTATCCTGTACACTTTCAGTAGAAAAAGGGTTACATCATAGCATGGTCAGTGTACGAAGAGGCAAGATAGTCAGCAAATGCTGATTAAGGAAGAAAGATTTTCCTCCCATTACCTCTCTACCTCATTGACGTTCGCGCTAATAGAGTTTACAGCCGGGTCATTTGAGTGACTTAACTTTGCTGCGGCATGAATCGATGAGTTGAATAGTCCTATTGGTGCACGCCATCTCTGCACGTCTGCCAAATTTCGCTTCTCTCCACGACATTGTCTGCGTTGGCCTAAACCAACCTCTCACCCTGTAAAGTCCCAAATCGCCGTGGTCCAGCGCTCTCCGACTTGTCACGAATTTCTGCAAAAATATAACTTCATTTCATTCAAAAGCGATCTCAACTCTTTCGTCTCCTCTCACCCTATTCAGTGGCCTCTGTGATAAAACCAACAGTCAAACGTACTTCACCTCCACGGATAACATTCTCACTCCGCCTTTGCGAAGCTCCTCTTCCCCATAATGCACGGTAGGTGATTTTCGCTACGAACCTTCACACCTCCTCCTTTCAGTTTGCACAATTCACCGCTGCTCTATTTTTGGTATGCTGCTTCACAATTGCCTTCATTCACCTTACCCTTCTACCTGGAGAGGGGAGAAGGAATTTGAGCAGAGGACGACGCTTCACAACAGATCAATCGCTTTATCTTCCACCCTTTCTATACCAGTCCAGTTGTGGCTGATTCCATCCTATGCGTGTCGGCGGATTTATCACGTTGGTCGAGATGAGATACTTCATTTGAATGACCGCTCCTCCCACACCTACTTTTTTACAGTGACCACGATCGACAAGCCTAATGACAAATGTGCCATTCTGCCCAACTCCATTATTCCCATTCATCGAAGTGTGTGGTCTGTCGCTGGAGAGACAAACTAGTGTTGGTACAATGGTCACGTGCACAATTGACTATTCTGTGTAGGTGTTTTTTGCTCGCCACTCCACGCCACCACCTTAGAGCATCACCTCACGTCGAAGTCGAATACCATCTGAAATTACAAATGCTTCTGACGAGCATCGGCTGCTGCTTCATCTCCTTCTTACATCACCCAGCAAAATGTTCGACAAAACGACCTCGTTCAGTACAGCTTAGGAGAAAGGACTCAAAATGACGGTAATTCCTACTCTTTTCCAACAGCCTCCTTGACCATTGTGCTCAAAACGCTTTCTCTTGTTAATGTGAAAGAACGGTAACCTAACTTTAGTGTCACATCGGGGCAGTAGTGGAATCGCAATGTGGATTTTAAGCCACGAGGCTGGAAAATAGTCGGGGTCTGCACGGTGATCCAACACGGACTGGGACTCAAAGCGACTCTCCCCCGGCCAATCAGCAGGCAACACAGAGCACAGTTCACACGGGTGTGACAAGAGACCTTCATGTAACTTGCTTTTCTGACCTGTGTATTGGATGACATACTCCACCCATACTTTGGAGAAGCAAGTCTTTGCTCTACTCACCTTCAACCTTGTGTTTTATTGCAGTTTCACGTAGGACACATTTCGTATCTTTGGCCGAAATGTCACTGTCTTTAGCAGCAAATCGGATGTTTAATACTTCAGATATCGACAAACCGGCGTTTGGTGCAATGTGGAAGTCGCTGTCCATTTCCATTTCCCCCCTATGGATCGGCATCCGTTTTTTCTCCGAGTAAAATGCGCATGCCGCAAAGCCCCCGTGTCCCCGCTAATGGGTGAACTGGCGTGGGGAAGGAACGATTTAAGCGACAAACCCCACACCAAA
The DNA here is from genome assembly GCA_017562135.1 of Dipylidium caninum. Lineage (NCBI taxonomy): Eukaryota > Metazoa > Platyhelminthes > Cestoda > Cyclophyllidea > Dipylidiidae > Dipylidium > Dipylidium caninum. The sequence goes on from QEYB01000143.1 coordinate 46,845, forward strand.
ACTGAACCCTTGACATTCGGAGTAGTTATAGTTCGTTTTGCACTGGTCGGAATGTCAGTGGCCCTGTCTAAGGTATTAGAGTCCCCAGGCCCGCCTCCTTAAAGTCGATTAGGGAATGCTAACGCGTGTGATTAGAGGGACAGCGCCAGCCTAAATGTCATCGTCACGATTCAGACTTGGCCTAAAATTCATCGTAAAACTCACAAGTACTGCGAAACTAGCATTGAGGAGGTGGTTTTTGAGTCTGAATTTCCATGTTTTTCACTCACTCCCCCTTCACATGAGAATTCTTATGGCCTTGACCCAAATTCTGCCAGGTAGATAACACCTACGTGGTTGCTCCGTTAAAAATGAAGCTTCCATCGGCAATCCTCCTCGCTCGCAAAAGAATAGATTCTCTGAATGAAACTTTTGTACCTGAAATTTTGCTGTCAAACGGTTCACCTTCTGAATCGCGGAAAATAGGGCTGCCTCTTATTTGAGAAGAAGGGTAATTTAACATGTCCCTATTGTAGGAGACAGATAGACAAATGGCAACATAGGCATTGAATTCTGATACATCTGTGAAAAACAGCAACAAAAAATGACCGTTCGGGTCGTGTAAACGCGTCAATGAAGTAATGATTGAATTAAAGCTCTTCGAAGATGTTCGGTTCCGTCAGTTGTTAGACAGATGGGCCCTTGTAATTGCAGAGCCCTCATGTTGAACAAATGCATGCTCCCACCCTGCCCTCTTTAACCCAAATCAGGTCACTAGAGCGCCAATTTCCAACAGTTTGGTGTTGAGGGGCCTCCAAGTGGTTTTATATGAGTGAGAATGAAATGGAAAATACTGTCTTACGCCATCTATTATGGTTTTCTGATCCTGCCTCAAATTGTCCTCCACAATGCTGAGGACTTTAGATGTGCCCATTTCTCACAATGCACCGTTGCCCCCGGCCTCGGCTATTCGCCAGAGGTGCGGTTGATGTGAAGGAATCGTGCAAGACGTCGGAGATTTTCGCCTCCCCTCCGTCTCCTTCTGCTCCACCACCAAATTTGGCATCAACAGCAGCAACAGCATATATTAACGTGGCTCAAGTTCAACCCTTGTTTGTCATTGGGAGACAGACGTTGCCCACCAAATTGGAAGCTATTGTTTTATCCAAGTTTCGCTGTCTCGAACAATAGTCCTTCTTTGGTGATGCTGTATGAGTCAACCAGCATATTCGGCCGCTTCCTCAAATGAGCGCTTCTAATGTATATTTGAGTGAGTGGCATTTGCTCCACATTTTGAAGCTACCGACTACTGACGGTAGCTGTTGCCTTTGTCCTTTTAAAGGACATTGTCTCCGCTCTTTACTGACTCCGTTTAGTAGCACCTTGTGGACGAGTCATCGTTCAAAGGTGAGATGGAGGCTAGTGGACGTCTGGACTTTGCCCATCTCGGTCTCGTCGTGCCACTGCGCCAGTCGCTCAGGGTGAGTGTAGAAAATATCTTTTGGGAGGCAGTCGACGAAGGTGTTATGTGTTGGTTTAGGCGAACAAGGCGTGTATTGTCTAGTTGAGACGTTACTGTATGCCCGTTGACGCTAATCCCCAAACCGTTAGATAATGCCAGAGACAATGTCAACGACGATGAGATTTGTGAAATGAGGGCAGCGCGTATCGCCCCGTGCCCCTTCGTTTATTATGCGACGGGAGCGCGAGGCCCGCGGGGATTTGACATTAGAAATCTTACAGCACTTTAGTGTGTCCTCATTGCCTAGCTGGCTTGTGCTCGCTAATCCCAATACGATTTTGTCAGACGAAAACACAGCATATTTATCAGAACAATGAAGGAGGCACTTGGAAAACCTCCTTCCCTACGCTCCTGTTCTGCATTCCGAGAAGGTTTCTGTTGCCAGTGTGAAGAATTTATGGACACTGTGTGGATGGGACTACGAGCCATGTGACCGTTTGTACTGCGAGTCATCAAATAGGCTTTTTAATAAGTACTCAAAGTTCCATTATGAACTGTGGAACGAATCGGAAGTCTATTTAGTGTTGCTCCGCCCCAGACATCGGCCCACTAAAAGCCGGCTCGTCTGTTGGGACGCTGCGTGAGGTGCTCTATGTGGCCATTCCGACCTGCGCTCGTTTTCCCGTCACTTGGTGTCCGTCACTCGCCCAGATTGCCTGTTGGACACAGGGCTAGACAATTTGGCCATGACAGGATCCGTGAAAGCGCAGAATCTTTTAACGGCGGACATTGGTGAACCCATTTGTTTTGACTTGAACCTGAATTAGTAAAGGCTCTCGATAGTTGTGGTCAAGTTAATCGTTCCTTCTCTCATTTCAGCAACATTTTCTGCGTCTTTTAGCTCCCAAAATGCCCTTTCAGACGAGACCCTTTCTCGCGTTGGGATCAGGATGAATGTATCTGGTTTAAAGGTGCCACCTCCAGGATGCGAGTAGCACCGCATCCACTTCTCCAAACGTGAGCCTTCACTTCTTTTCACCTCTGTCACGAGTACGCAGGACATTCTTCCCAAACTCGAAGCTCCCCACCCCCTCCTTCTGCGTCAATCTCTCCGGCTGACACACCTCTTAACGTACGAGTTGATTGGCATTTCATGGAACTTTCCGCGGTCATGGTTTGGGGAGTAGAGAGTCAATTAAGTGATGAGACCGTGTTGTTAAGGTGAGCGGATGAAGCTACTCCTCCGAATGATTTGTCGAGAATAGACTTTCTCTACGCTCTTGTGCACAATATCAGTCAACGTTCTTCCTAGTTTCTCTCGGTTGACGAGATCTCCTTTGCACTGACCCCAACTATTCTGGCATTCTTTTGCTCCCAAACCCTCGATGCAATCGCCTAGATGTAGGCGGTCTACCTCTTTATTATCAAAGAAGCCTCAATATGAGGACCCACCAGTCAGGGGTGGCGTTAGTTTTCCTGATAGCCTTCACAGTCGTCCCACGTGTGGTGGCGGTGCGAAGGGTTCTGTTCTTACACCACTAATCTTTTCCTCCTAGGTCTAAGTCTGCATCTGGCTGCCAAACACACGTGTCAGTCGGCTGTCTCGGATGATGGTTACAAGGGTGACAAGGTAGTCAAGCAATGGAAAAACTCAAACTCAACTCCACTGTTCATAGACAAAGAGGCGTCGTCCACTACCCTCCCGCCTGAATCCATCTTTACCTACGTTAAAGCAGACCATTCGCAGCGGTTGCACTCGAGTCACCGCACTCTCTCGTCAGGTCACACCGCATTGTCGTCGAGTCGTCCACGTGACTAGCATTCCAGGCGAGGTGAAAGTGAGCTCCACGTTCATTTCGTCGCCTCCCACCGTTCCTCATCCTCCCACGTGGGAAGGCAGTTATTGTTTCCTCGCGGCGGCACCGATGTCATTGCCTGCCTTCAAGGGAGCAGTTGACCACGCTCTAATCCACATTGCCAGTAGTCCATCTTCCTGACTGAGTGAGGTGCTACGCCCACTTGTACTTAGAGCACCGTGCCGTGCAGGACGCATTCGCTTTGAAGTGGGACTTGTTGCTCTCACGTGTTAGCAATCTTTAAGGATCGAGGTGCTTCCTGCCCTTCATTCCTTGCTGTCGCGAACAAAAATTGGACCATCGTGAACGCGAGAAAACATGAAGTGGACGGACTTGCCAGCACTAAGTAGATGGTGGGGAGATCATCACTGTCTGAGTCGTCGAATACCGCTCTTTCTGCGTATGGTCGGGCCCTCAGTTAACCCCTCTCGCTCTGTGTTCGCCATTGCGATGCGACGACTTATTGGCACGGGACCCATGGTTATGCCCAAAGAGCCTGATGGAAAGTCTGTCCCCGTCCAACACGGGTCCACGTAAACGTGGCGACTGGGGAATGCTTTTGAACGAAGTTCGCAATCACAAGCACCGGATTTCTGCCCGCTCAGAGAGGCTAACATTACTGCACGCAGGTCTCCTTCCTAAATTTCTAAGAACATGAGTATCATGCACCGAAATGCGTATCCCTGGAAGTCGTCTCGCTGAGTGTGAAGCACGGCCGGAATATTGCGGAACGCTAAGTGGCATGATTCCCTGTGAGGGTGGGAGCTAGGCGTCATCGGTCATTTTAAATGACCAGTCGCCCGTAACCTTGGATCTACCATTCAGAAATGGCAAAGATATATATGGTAGTCTAATTTAATGCATTTCGTCAGATGTCATTCAGGGTTTCTTTTTTGTTAATATTCTTTCTCCTAACGATTACAAGTGAAGCCAATATTTCCACCTCAAGGACAAAACCACTTGTGGTTTCGCTTACCATCGCACTTCGTTGTACATTGATACTTTCATCAACTTTACCCCTTTATTATCACCTTATTCACCTCTTTTTCCTACTTGCCCCCCGTCAGATACCACCTTAGAAGCATGTTGGTAAATAACCTGCTGACTTCATCGCCTAATAGTTCCTCCATTTTTTGTTGGTGGAAGCATGCACAGAACAAAAAACATTTCATTTCTTCTCTATAGATGCTTCGAGAGGCGACTACCGTCCAATTGCAGAGGCATTGAGAACATGGGTTACTGCAAGTAAAATGAGTCAACAACCATGCCACATGTTTCTGTCAAAATGACAAAGTGGCAAATGAACGGTCTCCTGAATATTTTGGATAAATGGACAAGACTAATGTCACCCAAGGCAGTTATCGCAACAGACTTCTCATGACATCATCGCGCCGTCAAACTTGTCCTCTTGCACAAAACCCCTGGATAGCCTTTTTTCCAATTTTTCTTCATCTTTCCCTGCCTTTCATTATTGTCAATTGAAGGTCACGCCCCAGCCGCCATGCAACGAGGCAATTAACCCTTGGATTATTATGGGTTACAGGACAGAGGCCATTGCAGTGGGCCGTCAGTTTATTCCGCGTCTGTGGGACCATTGAGGGTAGTCTTGTTTTGAGATTGCAAACACTTTTCACAATTCATTCTTTAACTGAATTGGTTCAGGTAGCCGACGCAACCAAAACCGGAAGAACCCAATTCATCCCGCAGAAGAGCGCCTCTGGGGGACGACCGAGCAGAGCCGAGAAGGAGACAGTAGGAAGGTACCGACTAGACCTGAATGGAAACAAATGGAGTTGCCTAACGGCCTCTGGCTTTTTCGACGCTAGGATGTGGTGCTATATATTTTGCCACCTGAAATCTTCCTCTTGGGAGCGTGTTATTTGTGCTGTCCATGCTCGAGTTCGTGGCGTTGTGGTCAGCGACTAATCCACGATTAGGGCTACGGTCTGTCGTTTGACTTCCAGCTAAATTCCTACGTAAATGGCAAGATAAGAGGCAGGGTGTGGTCTCTGTCCCCACGAGGTCGCGTCCTGCACCCCAATTTGAGTGCCGGTTTTTCTTTCTCGACAGTGTGCGCCAACTGTGATGTGCGGAACCTCTGGACTATTTTATGCGGGACAGGCATTCTCACCACCGGTCATTTTTCGCCCCATTCGGCTATCGTGCAGTTAAAGTTTTGCCCGTGGCGAAACTACCGACAATCAATTCCCCCTCGTAATAATCATGGAACGAAGCTTATGGTAGAGGAGCATGAGAACACGGGCTAATGCAACCTTCAATTGCATAAACGGCTACACCTAATGTGTCTGGAAGAGTGAAAAATTGACTCACAAGCGCCATCTTATGTCTAGAGCAAATGCGACAAAGACCTAAGGCCAACCAAGCGATGTCAAAACAGACCTCTCAAACTTGCTTGCTTGCATAACCGTGTGGTAGCCTTATTTCTTCCAAATAGACTTGTTGGAGGCGTCGTTCATGCACACAGGGGCGCCTATATAAGAAAGGAGCATGCAGGCTTTGGCGACACGTTGCAGCCTCTCGCGAGCTCCGCGAACACAATCTTCGTAGCCATGAATGCTCTCCACGTCTGTTTCTTGCCTTCCTCTTAACAACTGGTGCAATCTCCCTCACTGAGGGTACTTTATGTTTGAGGATTCGACATGTTTCGTTTTTAATACTCACCATTTCTGCGTTTCTTGCAGCTTGTGTTTCACGATGCAGAAGTTACCACTTCGAAAAAAAGGGACCCTGCAAAAACAATTTTCCGTCATGGGGATTTGACCGACCGATTGCAAAAAAATGTGTTCCATTTTACTTCGGCGCGCTTGCGAGGGGAACGACAACCAGTTTCAGCTCCAAAATAAGTTGCCAAATGACATGTGATAAGGAATATATGGGACCCGCCTCTTGGAGCAATGGGGCGCCTACGAATAAACGTCCTGGTAACACATATGCGAAGCACTTCTTGGCCCATTCCTACTTAGTGTGCTCACCACAATGCAAAACTTAGTTTTTGCCAATAAAATAATTGTTTTCATGTGGCAAGGTTAATCAAACTCTTTATTCGCTGATTCACATTTCAACCGCAAAATGCTGCCCTTTTCCTCTGCAAAAAAGGCTAATTACGACCAGTTGTCCCATTTCCTACAAAAGTTTCCACTTTTTCTAAAAAAGTCCAGTTAATGTTATTTGTATTTAGATCTGTGCCGGTTGTGAAAGACTTTCCTTACCACGCCAAAGCTTATTTTTTTATTATGTTGCTTTGCCAACATGTTCAGTGATTGGGGATCTGTTGACTGATGAATTTTACCCTTTCTCTGTTCCGTTAACGTTCTTCCAAAGTGGCCATACACTTCTGTTTAATTTCTCCTACGGTTTTCGATTTGCTCACTTCATTCAGGACACTCTTATCAACTGGGGGGTTTCTATTTGCTCTTGTCCCAATTAAAAAATGGAAGAAGTGGTGTTTTCGACATATTTTTGAAGAAAGAACAGTTCACGTTAAAATTGCCTTCACAGATTTTCTTTGTGATGGGTTTTACTGAGAGAAACGTCGAAAGTTTTATTCGGTCCTCCCAGTTGAAAGTCGACGAAGCTCCAGCGAAGGACGGATCAGCAGAGGCACAACACATGACGTTGCAGAGAAGCTCAGGTGCGAATCTCATGCTTGCATTGAAAGAAAACTTATAAACGCATGGCTAGTTCGGGAAACTCTGCCTTATGGGAATCCACTTGGGGCCAACACATCGGCACCATCTGCGATTCGTTGCATGTGAAAACGTAACAAAGTGGATCCACTTTTGGAAAGACTAATTACTGGTGGCGAAAAGTGAACGCTTTTGAACAATGTGAAACGGAATGAGGTCGTGGTTAATACAAGAGTAACCAGGTAAGACGACATCAGAATCAGATATTCTACAAGACAACTAAACAATAAAACAAAGTGTTGCACATTCCACAACTCGTGAAAATGAGCGACACAATGGAAGCAGAGTTGTTTGTCACAAAGCAAAGTTATTTTTTGTATATTGACCGTGCGTCCGTTGTCATAAACATTTGCCCGCCATGCGCTTCTTTTCATTTCCCATGTTGTTGCACGAAATTGGCGAACAAACGAATCTAAGAAATTTTGCACAAGAAAAAGTTGTCACATGTTAATGATAAACTTTACCCTTTTTCTTGTTTCCGTTAACGTCCTCCAAGTGCTTCGACTCTGTCCCCGATGTGGAATGTTGGAATGCACAATGTTGCAACTAAATGGTCTTGAAATGCGCGCGAAATCTACCTCCGTCCATAGAACTCTCGTTACACTTTCGAATCAGTGAAGGGCACTTTCGGGTGCGTCTCAAATTCATACAATTTACATGTGAATGATTCAGTCATCTTCAGCTCTTACGTGCTGGCCACCTTTTCCCGTGTACAACCTACAAATACACACAGATGAACTTACATGCCAAAAGGGCTCCCTCGTTAAGGCATCTTGTGGTGAAACGACGCCACCTACTAAAAATACTGTCCTTGGATCAGGCACTGAGTGCCCTTGACTTTCACGCCGTCTCTGCTCACAATGCACGGCACGGTGTAAGGCAGGACCACAAAAAGCGGATTCTTTGAATTACCGAAAAAGGATGGATTGTAACACAACCACGCTCTGATGATCTTCCATTTTGTCGGCATATCGTAAAAAACTTCTCACCAGGGAAGTGAACCTTGGCCTTAGGGAGACTAGTTCCAGTGAATTGAAAGTATTGTTAATGAGAAGGCTATAGCGTGGGTCGACACCACGATTTTGGAGTTCCCTAAATCCCGCAACTTTTAACACCGATTTTAGTTAAGCCAGACGAGCATAGGCAACGACAGTCCTGGGGACGGAACTCACCCCCATTGGAATTTCTACTTCAGGGAAGCGATCACATCCCCCTTTGGTTCATAAAATAACTTCCTGCAGGTACGCAAGAGAGATTGCGGCTCGGGTACCAATGAGACTTCAGGCGGTTGATAATCTACAACTTCACCGGGAGCACCCGAAGTGTACAGTGGTGAGTTTTCTGATGATTACATGCTTGAAAACCACTGGTTGTAAGTGTTTCATTCGATACCAGACGCAGGAAAGCGCAACACAGCAGCGAGCACGCCATCACCACAGCCACGGAGACAAGACCTATATGAGGCACTAAAAGCGGCCAAACTTAAAACCATTGTCGCCATTCCATCAATTTATTTTGCAGGAATGTACTTTTTTGTGCATTTAGTTTGTTGAGTGGAGCAAACACAGACCTCATCTCGGGATTGAGATGACTTGCCACTGTACTGTTTTCGTTGGCCGCTACTTCTGGTGTCCCGCGCCTTGTAGGCGTCAAATGGACCAGCAGCCAAAGTGCATCCCATGGTGCGCACGCACGTTGGGGTCCCGCAGTTGAAGCTAAAATGCGTCAAGCTGTGTTCCATTGGGTGTTGGGAACACCTTTTTTGGTTGCCATTCACGATGTGGATGGATCCATGGAAGAAAAAGACACACAAACACACACCTCCATAATTATAACGCTTGTTGTGCATTTCGAATGGAGGGCCCCGAGTGAAGGACGAATTAACCAAGTGAATGGTGTTTTGCGAGCCTCGAGGGTCCGCTCACGGGTGTCATGGCGGCAGAGTACGTCGTAAATCGTTGAAACAGACTCTGAAAATTGCTTGCGATTCAATAAGATGCACGCGATTGTCCTGATCCCTCCTTCTTCTCGTTGCAACACAAAGCAATCTGACTTTGAACCACACACTGATTAAGGAGAGGTGTAAGCCACAAGGGATTGAAGAGAGTCTGTCAAGAAGAGTGAGTGGGAAAATCCAGTGGATGCTATTAGATTGCAATAAACACAAATGGGGTTGGCATTCAAGAGTCTCGAGTTTTTAGAAGGCTGTACGAACCTCGCGATTAATCCTTCTTCCTCCATCTACGCCATTCGACTGACATAAGCACTTTCTCCTTCTATTTGCCTTGTCGGACACATGGCCTCAGTTCTCTTCCTTTTCATCTCCCCTGGGCAAAGTTTACTTCACGTCATCTTCCTGCTCTGCATCCACACTTATTTGGTCGCGTTTTAGAGTTTGCGCAGCTCACACAGGTCTTCCTCTAGTTTCCGAGTCGTCTGAGCCACTGCCGCAGTAACGGCATGACATGCAGTGTGTTCAATGCGAGGCAGAGAAGAAGGCTCAGGAAGTGTGAGAGGCAGGCTTGAGCTAAACCTAATGTGACAGGAAGCGCGTTTTGTGATATGCAGGAGAAGGAAAATGCTTTGAAGCTAAAACGATAAACAGGGTATTGCGCGCGAGGTGCCTTGATGCTTCTCCAGCATCAAAATATGTATTGGCGATGCCTTCGCCGTCATGCCGCCTTACTCATCACCACCGCATTTGCTCACCGTTTGCTATGATTTCTCGGAATTTGCCCACAGTGACATGGTTCAAGAAGAGTGATGGAAGTTGACATGCGTAATCATCGTCATTAAGCCCTCTGAAGAATACATCAAAGTAACCCGTAGTTCCGTCCGCCTTCTCCATCGTGGAGCTTCCGCCATCAGATTTCCACCATTCTAAGTGCTCTTCCCGATGTTTGTGAAGTACCTCGTCACCTAATCGTCGTTAGCTGGGCGACACTCAACCTACTTGCCTACAACGACTATTACTAGGAGATGAGGCTGAAGAGAGGAGATGGATAGATGATTCAACGAGTAATAATCTGTAATGTCAGAAAATGGAAGCTGTCAACTGAATCTGGTTCCAAAAATAGAAATTTGTTCCATTTCAAGGACATATCTCGTAATCCACTGGGGAACGAATAAACGCATTCCACGGCCTGATCAGTGTTACTTGTTTTGTCATTATGTTAAAATATTCTAGAATGACGTTATGGAGATTCGTGGTCTGTTTCACCTATGGCCACTTGGATAAGACGTTCGGGGCGGTTTTGAGGATGTCTGGATAGTGAGGTAGAGTCGAGGCTGTGTGAGTTGCTGCGGACGGATAAATACTGGTTTAGTAGTTAACGGGGGGTAAAAATGGATGGTCAAATGGGGGAATTGCGGTGTCCAGGAAACACTTACATGCGTCATTCGAGAAGATATCCACACAATCGTTGTGAAGAAGGAACTGAGCTAGTCGGTCCGCCTTGGGCCTCGTAATGTTGTAAATAGGAGTAATCACAACGGCTGACACCGCCGCGCCATTGCATTATCATTCTCGTATAACAAGTAGGTAGAAATTCAACCATGAACACTGGACAGGAAAATTTGTGCCATCCCAGGGCTTTCAGTCATGCAATCTTTCCGTATCGGAGTAACGGAAGTCACGGAAGATTGTGGGGGAAAACAGCGGGGTCGCAGACCCTGCAAAGGGACATAAACGGTGAGGTACCGATAGACCTTGATTAACAGCAGCCGATGCGTCTAGCGCTGTTAATACTAAGTCAGAGTGAAGAAGTGTTCGAGAAACACACACCGTGTTCCCAAGGTAAAAGGTGCTGCGCCAAGGTGAACAACATGTGACATGGGGAAATTCTCCACTTTTTGAAAGGCCTAAACATGACCACTTCAATTGTGGGGAGCTGAAATGTCGATGGTCAATCTCAATCGATCTCAAAAAGGTGAGTTAACCAGATTGCCTTGAGAGTTTTTATGTGACCTAAGAACAGCTCCTCTCCTCCTTTCATATCATCACCTCTACACAAAAAGTTGCTTCTCTTCGGTGTGGACAGCTACTGAGAATACGTAGACTACCAACACTTGATAAGTTATCGTATTCGACTCCTCCGTTTTCGGATTTGTGGTGGGGAGAACAAAGAATGATTCCCACCGTGCTATTGAAGACTAACAGACAAAATGTTATCTGGGCCGGTCTAGCAATGCGGTACGGAGTGAATAAGTTGGTAAGTACAGAGACGAGCGATAAATGAAGTGTGATCTGCTGGCCAGGGGAACAATACAAGTCGAGGTAGATGCAAGTACACATAACGGCAGCCATACAAGAAGCGGAGAGGCACCCATTCACCTCCAATTCCTTTTGAATGGATAGTGAAGAAGTGATTAGCCGATGGCAGTTTGCCAACGCGAAACGACCTAGAGTGCGAAATGACAGATAAGTTGCGAAGAGTGGTATTAATCAAAAAGTGGCCTTATAATAAAGGTACTGTGTGAATAGATATTTCCCATTACTGCAATTAAGGTTGATTCCCTCTCCGATCTCTAAGAGTAAAAGAGATGGTACTTTCAGGAGAGACGTCAGATTGGTCAGAACAGACGAAGGGAAATTATTGGACGGAGATTACAACATAATAGAATTAAAAATCGGTGTCATGCTTCTAAACTGGGAGGTAGATGGACCTCAGGCCGAGCATTAATGTGTGAGGATATATGGGAAGAAGTGACAGAAACCACTCCAGGAATGGGCTGTCACGATCGGGGAAGAAGAGATGTGGACCAAACATAAAGCAATGTACAACTAATTATGAAAGGAGCACGAACCACTTATGGCCAAGTCCACCGCCCAGGATGTAAGTGAATAGAGGAAAGTATTAGTAGCTTGAAACACACAGCTGAAAGCGTCTCCGATATACCACAAATGCTCCCTCCGATCCCACCGATTCCGCTACTCAGCATGCCACAGTTGTTGAGGAGAAGGCAGGGCGATAATAAGGTCCCAATTGGCAATTACAACGCCGACCAATTAAACCAGCCGGAGAGCCACTAGCGTGGAACCTACAGGAGGCAAGGTGAAGAACGTGTCTATTAAGAAATATGGAGCACAAAAAGCTTTCCTTTCAAAAACTCGAACCACCACTCAAACCAGGCCCCGTGGTTAAACACCGTATAAAGAGCAACAATTAAAGCGTGGTCAGTCAGGAAAAGACACCAGGGCTGAGTCAATAAGGACTATCGAAGAAGAATTTTGTGGCAGTTCCGTGCAAGGTACGGCGAGCACGGGTTTCCGGTGGTGAATGAGTGCAGGGTGGCTGACGGCGAGAAGAGGTTCTACACCAAGTCCAGTAAAAGGCGGCATTATTAATGCAGAATGACGGTGATAGAAGAGGTGAATCACACACACACACAGAAGAACGTTGCCAACAGATAATACAGCAGATATCCACTTAATGCGCATAACTATATAGGTTTGGGCCTCCCTTGTTAGAATAGACGGGAAAACATTTACCTGTTGGCGGTTTCGCATACCTAAATGCACAGGCATTTAGGAAAAAATTAGTACAAGGCATCTGTAGGAGGACCCACGGCATTCTGTTAATATCAAAAAGCGTCCATCTGAATGCCGAGCACATCACACGACACGGAATATGAGTATTAACGTGGCATATTATTCAACCATAACCGGACGTGTGGACACTTCGTCTGGTGTGTAGGTTATGCTTTCCGCGCGCTCATACATTACCAAGTTGCTCAATTCGTAGAATGTACCAATGCGTCTATAGGAAGATAAGGCCTTAATGTGCTCACTGCAGAGCCGTACCTCCAGCCCTCTGGCCTTCCAACAACCGCCGCCGCTCTCTCCCTCTTCTCACTCGTAGACCAGATTACCCATTTAAGACAACCCGAGAAGTTCTTGCCTATTTCCAACCCCATTTTTATTCACAACTCTTATCTTTTCCCTGGTTCCCCTCTAACAACTCCCTTGCCATCTCCAAGTTAATTAGGGGTCAGACTCGGGCCGCGATGGGAAGTCTAACAAAGAATGTTGGAATTCCGTCACCATGAAATAATTTGTGTCTAAGCTTTGCCAAATAGCGCCCTGAAAAATCAGGTCTATCCCAAATATTGACTCACGGTTAACGTGAAGAAATACCGAAATTAATCACAAATAGCCACAATCGAGTGACAGGACCACCTTCATGGCAAGGAAAGACGGAACAGATTTTCAGTTGTCAATTGTCCACATTTGCGTCTTATTTCCACTACGGTGTCCTGCGCAATTCTCAGTCAAATGGGGCGTTCGCTTGGCTACCGCACGAAATATTATTCGCTATTCGAGCGCTCCATACTCAAATCCCAGCCTTTTCTGTGGGCGCTGAATGAAGTAAGTCTAAGGGACAACAGAAAAAAGCAATGAATAGATCGGCACAGGAATTCATTTGTCGACTATTACAGTCTATCGTTACCGCAGCCTAATCAGGCGCCGAAACGCCTTTCCCCGAACAAAGGGATTTCACACCTCAGGCCCATCCTGCATTCCCTCCAGGCTCTCAGCTCTCTTGATTGAATACCAATCTCCTCGTCCACAACATAATGCTTCGAACAAGCACCACTACTCATTCATTCAAGTGAAAGAAAGCCTCTGTCATTGTCGTCAGACCAAGCTAAAGGTTATCTCAACATCATTCGTGTTAGATATCGCTCTCGTTCTGTCTAAACTCGACCCGCTTAATCCCAGTCTGCACAACTCAACGCCTCATCCCCAACATCCCCAAACACACACAACACACACACACACACAAACAACACACACACACCCGCACTCTTTTCTCCCTTTAGTCTCCTCGTCCAATCTCACGATGAGCGCGTTCACCGATTTGAGGGTTAAAATCCACTTCTTCCCCATTGCTACCACACTACGTCACCTCCATCCAAGTCAATCGTCTTCATTCGGGCCACTCATCAGCAGACTGCTCAGACCTGGTCGACGAGCAAATGCACATCCACACACATGCATACACACATACACACACACAACCCGAGACACAGACACTCCCTCCCGGTTAGAATGAGAGGCCACACGAACACGAGGATCGACAACAGTCCCCAACGACGAGCAGTGGAAGAACGACCACCTGCAACGAGCGAGCATTTACCCTCGTGAACAGACGGCGATGCAAAGTCTACACCACTTCTCTGGCTGAACCTCTAGTGCCTCTGTCCCCTCCGCCTTCACGCCTCGAACTCACGTTTCCCAAGTGGCCAAAGCAACGACTTGCCACTGTCGAACATCCGTACCACTGCTACTCCTACTGCTATAAGCTGCAACAAACGAGGAAAAAGACTAATTGTGTACTGGCTCTCGCAGTAAATAACATTCTCCCCAGACTCTGTGAGTGGCGACAACATTGGAAGAGATCTGCGGCACAGATCAGCGAAGAATTCGCAGATCGGTCATGGATGCGCGAATGACCGCGAGATTGACAAGTCTCAGGTGCGTGGAGGCGGAACAGGAAGATAAGCCTAAGCAGCCTTCCTAAGTCTGCGCCAGCGTAGGAACACTACAGAATGGTTGAGAAGTCGGTCAAGAGGCAAAGGCAAGGAGTAGCAGAGAGTGGCCGAAGAAACGTACCCAAGGGACGATAAATCCTCTCCAGCAAGACCCCGAGGGGCCACTAGTGTTATGCTTGATTGTGTGGACAACGTCCCCACCCACTTCCGAGACGCCGATACAAAAACCAGGTAAACCGGCACCGTACGAGCTTTTCAAGACCACAAAAATATGCATTGAAGTCGTTGTCAGGAGCCGGGAGCGTGGTAAGCGGATCAGGGATTACCTCGACGGCCCGGGTACTGTTCCCAGGGCAGGGCAATGCAAAGAGAAGGTCGTATGAAAGGCAAACGCCATCTACTAAGATCTTGCAAACAAAGGAATTGAAGACCAAAATCCATCCCCAACCACAGTCTGGTGAACTGTCGATAACGTTGTCTGGATGCAAAAAAAGGGAGGGCATGGAACTGTTTAAAGGTTGGCAAGTGGAGCATCCACACGCTAAACCAACTACAGATGAGCGGGGAGATAAAAAATCAAAACGACGAAGGGGCATGGTGAAAATGGGGGTCTGCAGGTCTTTGGCGCTAAAACAAGACTTTCAATTTCTAGAATATGAGGCAAATGAACGGAGGCATGAATACAGGATGAACAAATGGGTGAACTAATAAGTGAAAGAAGCCTCTGAGAGGACACATTAATCCAAATCACCTTGGCAAACGGGCTGATGTAGTGTTTGACAAGTCAGTGACCTTTAAAATGACGAAATAGTTAAAAAAGATAGGTTTGCGAAGGAAGGTGGGCACTTAGCCAATCAGTGTATACCACCGTTGATGAACAAATTGCCAAGTATAATCAAGAGGGTTTAAAGCAGGGGACTAGGCGAGACGATGGATACTAGACGTGCATAATCACGGGAGAGATGTGTTTTCCAAGAGCAGGGCTACTTTACGCGTATCCTTCCAAATCCGGGATAAATTGATAAGTGCTAGAACGAGAAAATAATCCAATCAAGATTGTATGGACAGAAACAATCTCCCGTCTTAACGAGTGAAATGTGGTGATACCAAAATGGTAGATTAATGAAAGGGAGTGGAATGACGATAAAAACATACCAAATGTAAAGTGCGAATGTGTGTTTGCGGATGAGGCCGAGGACTGAGGGCTGAGGGACAAATTCAAAGACCAAACAAGGACCAAATGCCTCCTCGTAAGAGTCGACGATTGATTTTACTTACATCATGGGCAGAGTATTTTTGATATCGACACCAATCATACCCCCCTAACCCCTTACGTCCTGAATGCCCTAGGCGAGAACATTTGTCTATTTGGCTCAATCTAGATCTTGAAACTTCAAGTTCCCTCGCCGCCATCCTACCCTTCACAATGAGCTGTTCTCTTTAAGAGTACTGTAGTGTACTGCCTCCAAGCCAGCTGCAATGTCAAAATGCAAAAGTCGAAGACAGCGAAACTTGGAACAGAAAACCGTAGAACATTTGGCAGAAGAGAAATAAGAGGATGAAACTTGGGGTGCTTGAGAATATCCCATATATCCTTTCCTTTTGAGCACAATTGAGGATGAGAGCAAGAAGCAGACCTAACATTCCATGTTCCAAGAGCAATTGGATGCGCGTGGTAAGGGAGTGAAATCCACCTCAAGAAGGGTTCGAGAGTATTGGTTTCAGTGAAGGGTCATTTCACGCAAGTCCAGACTTCAAACTCGGCAGAAATGGGCTTCGGCTGGATGAATGAATGAAGGGGACCGCAGAACTCATCCATTAATGCAAGGTGAATGGGTGACAGAGCATATATGTAAATGTCAGATAGATAGAAAGTTAGCAAAAACAAAGCAACTGAGAAGGAGAGATGTGATTTTATTGGCTGAGAAGTGCACGATGAAGAATGACACACTCAACGTTCTAATAACTCTGGCGACCATAGGATGTGAAGAGCTGCAAAGAAGTGTTATTTGAGGACCACTCGAGGCACATGGTTTCCTACGGTCCAAACGGGTCCAATGGAGAAGAGAAGACTAACAGATGATGATGGTGGTGATGCACTAATATGCATCCTTTCCAGCAATCATTTACTCTGAATGGTTGAAACGGACTCAGAGAAAATCAACGTCACCTGTGACTATATCGTCGTGAACGACAATGTTAAGAGAGTGTGATAAGGGCGAGCAGACTATATATTACATTAAACCACTGCGCACACGTCCTTACTGATGACGTAGGAAGGGGTGGGAGAGATCAAATTTAATCCTGCAAATTTTATTACTTTTCGTGCTAGCAGCTCAAAATGGCGACTGAGAGACTTTAAAATCGCTGCGAAAAAGCCTCTACCAACAAGATCTAATCTCGGTGATGCATAGAAGGAAAAGCTAAGAAAGACGCAGCCATGTGTCATGGGAGAAGGGCAAACGTTTGACCTGCGGTATCGACAACGAAACGAGATGGCAGAGAAAGGGAAAGTAAAATGGAGGGAAGACAAAGAGAAGGCAAACCTATGAACCATGTTCCGGCTCGACAACAACTTTCTTCCGCGCATTAACAGTGGCGACATTGTTCGAGGCCTGTTGAGCAGTATGGCTGCACGCTGAAAGTTAGTGTTGGAGTTGATGATGCGAGATGCCGTTACTTCCGAATATTCGCGTGGTGGAACGGACCTGATGTTGCTCTTATTACCTGTGCTGGCGCATTCCCTAAGGGTGGATGAATGTAGAGGTGTGGAGAGATTCCTAGATTGCTTTCCGCTATTTTTAACGCTTTCCTTGGGAGACATAATGTGCTCTTCAGCAAGTCACAAAAGTTAGAAGTCGAGATGTTTTAGGGCAGATCACGATTAATTAACAAGCGCCATGACATTCCCGATTCGTAACTTTAAAGTCCAGAAAAGAGTTGCTTTTTGGACTCGTATACTCCAGAGACGTCGTCAGCCTTTGATCAAAATCCACTTCAATCAACAGAATAAGGCAAGAAAGGCAAAACTATACATATGGCGTTGCCTTCTCAGGAAATAAACTGTGGATACGTAAACCAGGGACGTCGACGACAGTCAAATGACTAAAGCATGGTACAAATTTTGATGTTGGAACGCAGAGGCATCGTCTTCGACCCGACAGGCCTCTCTCTCACAAATTGAAATAACTCCGAACACGAAGGGGATCCGAAACGTCAATCAGTTGCATTCGAATGGAAACTCTGAGACCACATCACCGAAGGTCTCTGATCTCTGCCCAGAAATTAACCCTCCGTTTAAACTAACAACTTTCTAAATACGTGCATTTCTACGCGATCAGTGCTTGTTGGAATTGGAAGCATTGAAGGACACTATCCTACAGTCTAGATGTTGCCTGGTTTTGATAAAGCACGGTGGTGAAGAATAAGTCTTTGAGTGCCGAAACGAGCTAATAACAGGTTTGAGGAGTTTACCAACCAGGACAAACATTCTTTCCCGGAAATAAGCAAGGGGGAGAGAAAATAGAGGCAGGAAGTGAGATTGCATTCAGTTCTGACTCAATGCACATGCACATTATCAAGCCTCGCGACCTACTTTTGATAAAACATTTTTGGTCCCATCTTGACAATCCAGTTTATATGGGGTCGCTTTGCTTAAGAAAATTGCTTGCATGAGAAATGTCTCGGGAATTTTTTGTGCGAAAGAGAACCCAAGAAATGCTTGTCAACCACGAGATGATCGACTGCATCTTCGCTTGTCGTGGCCCAATAAACTGAGTCGGGCACCTTCGGCCTATCCACGACTTCTGACGCTCTAGACACATTAACCCTGAGATCCCTGAAGCACCTCCACGCTAACACAATCGGTTGGTAATTTCTCGCAAATGTACAAACAAGGTGGTCTATCTCATTGCTTTTCGTCTACATTCTGGTGTACTTTAAGGAACTTAAAGATTTAGGACAATGAAATACTTCGGATGAAGAGATGTATGTTCGTAGTGCTGTTGGAGCTAACGTTTCAACAGAACCTTCAATTTCAGGAGAGAAAGTGACAAATTGAGAAAAATTTAAGTCTCAATGACCAATAATCCCATCACCCACATTGGCATTGTCTATAATGTAAATTAATGAAAACGCAACTTTCCACCCGATAATCGAGGTTTGACAATCATGATGAACGGGAACCCTCACCCTTTTAAATGCATGGACATTCCATCGGCACAAAGAATTTACCAAAATTAAGGTTCATCTCACTCCACCCTTGCGATATATCTGTTGCTTCTGCGAAAACAATCACTATAAATGCGTATAATGACTGATCGTCTTGTATTTCGGAGGCAAACAACAATGTTCAGAGAATGTACAAATATCGCCATCTAAATGCGAATTCCACCAACTGAGACATATAGATAAGCGAAATCTGGACAGCAGGAAATTATACTAAAAGTATGCAGGCAAAAAGGGTTTTAACCTGAGTAGATGTAAGGTTTCCGTAATTTAACTATTAATGCTTTTTATATAAGTGAAGCAAAAATTCTGCGCCTAGAAGAATAAAGGAATCGTTTTCCAGCTTACACAGTGTTAGGTTCTACGAAATATGGGACGAAGTCAACTAACAGTAAGGGTAACTTCGCGCAAAATTTGGATCCAATTATATATATAATTGAAATTGAAATTCTTTTCCTTGGCTAAGTGGGTACTCCAATGAGGAAGCCTTAAACCGCATCGATCGATCCGTTCATCAAAATAATCCATATGCATTGAATTTGGTGCTAGTGCAATTGAATCTGAGCGTGCCGATGATGTGTGCAAAATAAATGCTATAACCTTAAAGGCGATTAGAATGTGTGGCTGAGCATAATTGACATATTAATTTTAAGAAACATGTGGATAACTTTTGCTGCAAGCCCTTTTGGCAGCGAAAACCATTAGAGACTCAATAGTCCGCGCCGCCATGACAAACATATATCGCAGCATTTCTTAGTCTTGACTTGAAACATCCAAAATTCACGTTGCAAATAACAGCTACCGCCGTTATCTTCATTCTCATCGTTATGCATTGCAAATCATAGTGACAGTTCTCTAAACATGAATTAAACTCTTTATCGCAGCCTTAATGGCACAGCATCATTTTTCAACGAATGCTACTTAGAATATACTTCAGCCTTGAAACGTTTAGCGATTTCAATACACTTCCATGATTGGCAACTTTTTAGCGCCCTCCAAGATTGGAGATCATATGATTGGCCTCTGACTCTTTTATTCTAATGTCACCTTCATTTCCGCAAATTCAGGTTGATGTAAGTTCTTTTCTGTTCTCTCCACCTTTAAGTTCAAAAATTGTTAATTTTCTGGTTATATTTAACTGACGCGATCCTTGCATTTGAATGACATTATGATGAAACATTTTTGTTTCGTCCTTTATCTGTTCTGCCTATCTTGACGCCATGTTTCGGGTTATTTTTCATATGTTACTCTTTTAGAATGGCTTATCTTGGTCGTGCATGCAGATCCTGCTTTGCGACGAAGCCGATGCCATTATTCTGCCTTCACCACATCAAAGAGTCTACATCTACACGCTTTTTTTACTGTTGCATCCTTACAGTTGTCTCATTCCTGTCTGTTATTTTTCACACCGGTGGCTTTGCTCACAGAACAGCAATGCGAATGGTACTTCTCAGATCTATTCCGTCGAATGGGTTTATTTTCAGCTAGGCAACATACTCCTTACCTATTGCAGTCGTTTTCAAAATCACGAGCAATGCGTGCGTTTTGTTGGCTACCTTGCCGTATACCGCTTTTGTATTCCTTTGTCGGTCTTTCATTTTCTGTTAATGGTTTTCACATATCGGGTTACCGACAGCCAATCATGGCGTGGTAAAATCCACAATGGGTACTACTTCTCCCTTCTTAACCTCAAACTATTTAGGTTGTGGTTCTGGAAATGTGCTTTTATCATTTCCCTGTGGGGAATATCTGTCATCTTTCCTTCTCTCGATAAGGCAACGACCGGTATGTATAAGATGAGTCCAATTGTTAATCATCCCTAGTTTGGATGTCAATGGCTGTGCTGGGTGGAATTGTATTCATCCTGCTGCAAAATGTCTTTTTAATCGACGGTGCCTATGAATTAAATGAAAGATGGTTCGTGTAATCATGGTATTTGTTAGTTAGTCGCCCTTCTCGAACCAGTTTTTCATTCTTCTCAGGTTCAGGAGAGTCAAGAGGAAACACTTCGTCGGATTCGTGAGTTTTCCTATCTTCATGCAAGTTTATTCGTAGCGAAAAGATTTTTTGTACTGCATTCTTCATTTTCCATCCAATGTTAGGACAAATATTCGTTAACGAGTTCGAGTACTTATCAATTTCATTGGAAATGACATACTGTCTATCTATAGAACATCCGAATTTTGGGGAACAATCGTGGTCACGTATTTGGAGATGATTTCGACCACGAGGGCATCTTATGGCCGTTTATTAATTCTGTTGATATTTGAGGATTTGGCGAGCTTTCTATTTTGCTGTCCTGCGTTAAACCAAACAAAACATGTTCCATTGAAAATCATACGCAATATTACTTAGAAGACACTGATGAGGTGGGGGACGGAGGGGCAATTTTGTTGCCTGCAGATGATTTTTTGGTTTTTGCTGTTCATGCTTCCTTGTAGGACTCATTTTGCTACTGAACATCAAGTTGTCTTAATAGGAAGTCCTAAGTACTATTCGGAGGGGATGGCGTTACTTTAATCTTTTACATGTTCGCTTGTTCATGTCGACTCCTTTTTTTGCAGTATTGCTGGCAAGGCTTCTGCCAAATGCATATTTTGAATTACTTTCATCTGCTTTACTTTATTATGGCGCCTTTTCATCTGCAAGACTTAACACTGCTGCACTTTTCAACGATTATGCACACCAGTGGAGTAGCTTTCCCCTCGAGAACCACTGTGGCTCATAGTTTCATATGGTCACTTTATTAGAGAAATTGTAAACTTCCAGCAAAGCAACTATGGAGAGTATTTCGTGAATCTTCGAATTTGTGCTTTTTATTGGATGCGTGCAATAGCACTAATAGCCTCCATGAGGTGTTTCGGTTTAGAATGACCCACCGTTTCAAGGTAAAACGCCTTTAGTCAAGTCGATTGTGCAGTGCTAATTCGAAAGAAGTGAGTAAAATTTGCCAATTGTCAAAAAGAGAATTGGTTGTCGCACCTTTGAACGGTGGCTCCAGATTGTCACAAACATCAGGCAGCCTTCTGTCTACACTCCTTGTGTCCGATCTTCACGATCGCTTGATTTCTATTGTCTGTTTGGCGTGCAATTTTTTTGCTTAAGCGCCCGTTTTGTGTGGTTTATGTTAGTGTACTGGTCATGCACGCGTCGATTTCGGCACCATCGACGGGAAACTTAGTCGGTCAGAGGTGTATGGGGGGTGGGACAGTCAACAATTCATGCAAAAATATTTGCCGTCTGTTTGAGGATACGCGTTCTTTACTAGTGCCGAACTGACATTGACGCATTTCTAGTGAACTGGGCGAATTCATTCGGGCTCTGAGCGTGTGGATATTGTGTGTGCGTAAAGAATGGTTTGGAGCTAGTGGAAGAATTGGCTGAGTTTTGTCGCAAGGATATACTTTGAAGAGGTTGACTTGGGTCGGAGACGACATCACTCTTTTCCCCTTTCAGTAATCTTCTCTCTAACCGGTATCCTCTACTCGGGCGCCTTTGCTGCGTACTTGTTGCTCTGGGTGCTCTGGGCCTATCACAATCAGTGCGCTCTCAATAAGATGATTATCTACGTCGGTGTGTGCCTCACCGCGCTTATACTCGTCGTCTCTGCCCTCCACCCTCTAAGTGAGTTCTACCAGCACTCTCCTTGCATGCACATTCATCATTTCTCGTCCAAACTTCAAATGTCCCCTGTGCCCCCACGTATGTGAAACTAATTCCCTGGCATTACGCCGAACGTGTCTTAGGCTATTGCTTTGCAGACCATGTGCACTCAATGTTTTGACTTGCGTCTCCAAAACTTTTACCAACCCTTGCAAGCTCCCCGGGGCGATAACCACTACCAGACCCCTTTACTCACTCCTCCTTGGAAGGGGAAATGCCGACACCGAATTAGTAGATCAGATGACTGGCCACCAGTCGCCAAGATTCCACACACACTATACGCAGACTTGATCCTTCGTGGTATTGTAGAAAGCGTTGTGATTCGATGACTTGGGGTGTGATCTCGGCACATCGAGCTTCTACCTCATCCCTAACGCCTCCCAAGTCGTCTTTTTCTGTGTATGTGTGTGCGGCTATATTCCCAACCTGTTGGGCAGTCAAGCCTTATCATCTTTGGCTTTTATTCGCGTCGAAACAATTTTGTATTTTTTTTTGATGGTGCAGAATTGCGTCTACTTCCATAACAACTTCTTGAAGAGACCTTGAATTACCTGATTTTGGATGATCTCGATTATTCCAATCCAAAGTGGACAATAAAACACCTTTGGTAAATAGCACTTGATGCTAAGCATTCGGCAAAATTATTATCACGCACAGATTGAAACACCGTCCGAAAAACCGGATCTTTTCTTAAATGTCGGTTAAGATTTACGGCAGCATCTTTAGGTACTCATTATTTCCTTTGAAACAAAGAAGCCTTCCGCAAATCTGCAAGTTCCAAGTCTACGGCCCATCTGTCGACTATCCCATAAATTGACCAATCGTTCTTCAACGGGCTACTTCATTTACCGTTCGACTGGAGGTATTTGCGGTAGCGGAAAATTCACCTAAACGATAGACACATGCATGCTGACTTGTACTTACACATTTGCGAATTCAGACGTGTGCACTGGGCTAGTGATCTCGTTAAGTCCTCCAATGAATCATCGGTGCTTTCTCTCAGCCAAGTTTTGTTAAAAAGCTTTATACAGCACCGATGTCTCATTGAACGTGGACTGGGAAAAGAAAACGGCAATACTGAGGTGAATGCGATTGGAGAGGAGAGAGATCGGCAGAAATTGGGCATAGCTGCTTCCACTGTGAAGCAACACCTGTCGAGTGGCTACTTTTACCCTTTCGCCTGTCCATCTCCATGCTTTCCTGTCCGTGCTCTTACGATGGTCAAGACAAGTGACCCACTGCTAAGTGTTGATACAATTATCCCATGACGAAGACATTGCAACACTGCAATAGCGTACCGCTTAGGCGGCAGAACGTCTACCAGGTCTTCTTTATTTAGACCATTTTACCAAGTCCACTTCATTCCACATCGTTAAATAGAAGCACATGGGAGACGACTTGCTTCAAATACCGCCGTATAGACTGAAGTAAGTGTCACCATTCTCCACGTTCAGATGTGGTGCTGAAAAAGAAGTATGAGTTGGACGACCTCATCTCTGAAACATTGAGGTCCTCTGCCTTTGCATTAACGCTCTGTCAATCGGAGACCGACGTTGACTCCACTTGCTAAACTTACACTATGAATAATCATCTCCTGCACTTCAGTCAGTGGTGAAGAGGTTGATGTGCTCCGTCATTCCCTTACTCCCACCGGCACACGCTCTCTCGATGCCGTTCTTTGGCTAAGTGAAGTCCCAACCAGCACCCACCAAGGTCGACGAGTACGTCGCGGACGACGTCGACAGTCGCCCAACCTAATGCATCGTGGAATAGTTTGTTTCGATGGTTTTGGCTACAATGGTTCACCCTACATGCACGAGAAGTCCATTTGCACACGCGTGGATTGTGAAGGAGGAGGAGCAGAAGAAGAAGGGAGGAGAAGAAGAAGTCGAGCTTTCCGCGGTAAACGAGTTGATGAGATGTAAGACTGCGCAGTTACGCAGTTGTGAGTCCACGGACTGACACCGTCGGGTTCATCTTGGTGTCTTGGTGAGGGCACCTGCGGTGGCGCCACTGTGTCCTTCAGACGACGATCGCGTGGGATGGGCAACAGAGACTGCCATTTGAGTTGGGGCGCAGCAGTGGAGGTTTGCAGTACTTGTGATGTTCAGGTTTGACGCCTCAAGTGGGTGTAAATGGGTTGCAAAGACGGCGAGGGCGAGAGAGCCAACGTGTGCTGTGATGAGTGCCGCCTCAACATCTGCCAACCCGGAGAAGTGGAGACTTTCTTCCACCGAGTCGGTGCTATTTTCATTGCCTACCCTTTGAACTCACACCCGTATTAGTCACCACACTACAACTGCTTTCCTGTCATCACCCCACCTCCACCCTGCAATCTCCTCCCCCTTCTCCAACTAATCGCTTCTATGTGCAAGTTCCGACAAAAACGCCATTAGCATGTGGCATTGGTTGATAGTCTCAGAGGGTGAGGCCTTCGTTGTCTTCACATCCGTCACAGTCTCAAACCACTGCCAAGCAGCCCGCCGCCACAACTAACGTCTGCGTTGGCCTGCAAGAGCCATCGACGTGGCAGCGTGACTCTGCGCATCCACTCAGCGTACCTCAACGTTGGCATGATTGACGAGTGCCGATTTCCATGTAGAGAATCCGATCACAATTTGCATTGCTGAAGGGCGCTTGGGTGGACATGTGGGTTGGATAGCGGACTGAATGCTAACTTCCCGCGTGGAGCATGGAGTACGGAAGTGAATTCGAAGGTTGCCACCTGTGTTGCTGCTATTTTATGGATTCTATGAGAGTGGGGGGTGGGGTTGGGGTTGGGGGTTGAGGGAGAGGCTAACCCAAAGTTGTCATTTGTCGTAATACTGCATTGCAACGGCCGTAAGGACGAGTCCATTCCTTCGATTGCCAAACTTCTATTGGTGTTTCTGCTTTCATCTACTTGGCCAGTTCTTTTTCTCTAGTTTACTTCCCTTTCTGTTGAGAAACATCATTTTCCAACCGTTTATCTAACACTCCCCGTCTACCAGTACCCCTCACTTGAAAGCGGTCGAAAAGTCGTCGACTCTCACTATTTCCCCACAAGTTGATCTGACCAGGTAGTTGCTGTCCTTTTGCATCTGTCTTCTTAGCTTCAAATCGAGTCGATGGCTTCATATTTTCAGCCCCCTGTGCTGTAGCACATCATGTGAACTTGACTTTAATTGACTCATTTTTCCCCAATTTTCAGACTTATGATGCTTTAGTCCACTTTTAAATTTCCTTTCTTTATATCGTTAGGTTACTCCATTGCTGTCTTCCTCCAACTTATGTCCACTTAAACTCTCCCCCAGGAGTTTACTGGAGGCGCGTAATTAGACCCTTTGCACATTCTTCCTGTCTCCGTTTCGACTTTCTTCTTGGAAGTCGACATTCCCTCTATCTCCTTCATCATCCACACATTGTGGGATTCAAAATCCACCAGTGCTGGCAGTTGCCTCAGATTCCACCATAGGGAAGTGAAGGTGCAACCAGGCTTACTAGCGCAATGTTTGTTTGTTGACCGGAGCCCTTTCGTGGAAGAGTATATTCGGCACATTCGCACTCTATTTTATTCTATCGGGTGGCAGTCGTGCATTTCATGCTACAACATTTTTTCCCCGGTACTTTGGGAATTGGATGAAAAAGAGTTATGTTCCTAGTTTAGGGGTCACCGAAGTGGCAGTGAAGTTGTTGACCGAGTAGATCCCTTGAGTGCCCCAGCCTTTGACATGTGACGTCGTATCCCATCAACAACCGCAAATGCCTCTCGAACGTTTAGGGCAGCTGCACTCAGTTACGTTCAGACTAGTCCCAGTCGCCATCTTTAACGTTTTTTGTTGTGACCAGGTTATTTCTCATTCACTCGGTCATGTAAGGCCAGTGAATTCGTTTACCTCACCCTCCCATTTTGTTGTATGTATGTCTTTGCTTTATTACCCTTTGCATATATCATGAAGCCTCCTTCATCGGTTGCCTTTTCTCCGTTTTCCTCCAGTCCGAAATCGGGGTCTCTACTTGCCCGGCGCCGTGACAGCGGCCTTCTCCTGCTACCTCACCTATTCCGCTGTCCTCAGTCAACCAAAAAGTGCGTCTATTGGAGTTATAACTGCTAAAAACCCTCACTTTGCAGTAATTAAAAAAGAAATCATTTCTCCACCGATTTATCGGATTCTCAACCAATTCAATAGTGTTCTTACACTAATGCGGATCTTAGGAAGGCTACTTAGGCTTATCTCCCTGTTCCGTCTTCACCCCTCTCTTCACTTACTGAGAAGTCACCTTGGTCTTTCTCCATGTACCTGAGACTTGTCAATCTCGCGGTCATTCGCGCATCCATGACCGATCTGCGAATTCTTCGCTGATCTGTGCCGCAGATCTGTTCCAATGTCGTCGCCACTCACAGAGTCTGGGGGCCATGTTATTTGCTGCGAGACCACTACACTAGTCTTTTTCCTCATTTGTTGCAGCTTATAGCAGGAGGAGTAGCAGTGGACGGATGTTCGACAGTGGCAAGTCTTTGCGTTGGTCACTTGGGAAACGTGGGTTCGAGGCGTGCAGGCGGAAGGAACAGAGGCACTAGAGGTTCAGCCAGAGAGGTGATGTGGACTTTGCATCGCCGTCTGTTCACGAGGGGAAATGCTCGCTCGTTGCAGGTGGTCGTCCTTCCCACTGCTCGTCGTTGGGGACTGTTGTTGATCTTCGTGTTCGTGTGGCCTCATTCTAACCGGAATGGAGTGTCTGTGTCTCGGGTTGTGTGTGTGTGTGTGTGTGTGTGTGTGGATTTGAATTTGCTCGTCGACCTGGTCTGAGCAGTCTGCTGGTGAGTGGCCCGGATGAAGACGATTGACTTGGATGGAGGTGACGTAGTGAGGTAGCAATGGGGAAGACGTGGATTGTAACCCTCAAATTGGTGATCACTCTTTTCGTGAGATCGGAAGAAGGAGACTAAATGGAGAAAGAGTGCGGTGTGTGTGTGTGTGTATGTGTGTGAGGGTGCGGGATGTATGGGGATGAGGCGTTGAGTTGTGCACGACTGGGATTAAGCCGGTTGAGTTGAGACAGAACGAGGGCGATATCTAACACGAATGATGTTAAAATAACCTTTGGCTTGGTCTAATGACACTGGCTCACGCTCACTTTCACGCACTCTTCTTTCTTGGTGTGTTCTCACTCTTCCACGACGACGCGATGCCGTGTTGAGACTACCGATGACTAGAGTGTGGGGTTGCCTGTTGGGGTGGTGAGGATTCTGATTGTATTTTGGCAATATCGAGCATCCTGGTGTGCACACTTCACTTTTACCAACGAAATAACGCGCCTTTTTTCACGCTTGTGTTCTTTTTCGTCATCAACATTTTGATCCAACCAAGTTAACGCATTCATGCATTTCTCCCTTTCGAGGCCTAAAATCTTATCAATCAAAGCTTCGACTTTCTTCAACCTCGTACGGCTGCGCTCGCGCTTTTATTCACCAAATTCATCCAACTTATATTTTTCAGGCGTCAATTCGAGGCTTGCCAATTGAAATTCCAAGCTGTCCAATCTTCAAATCTCCGCCACCTTAACAACCGCAGCGAATCACATCTGTTGGCCGACAACAATCGTTACACCGCTCTCGATTATATCACCAATACTTGCCTTTCCCGTCTTCGTCCAACAGCCCTCGGCCGCTGGACCACATCTCCGATTTATTCGCCATATTTGGCATCATCTTCGTGGTCGGTTTCATCCATTGTCTCCAGGTAGTCCTCTCCGCTTCGCAAAAAAGTTGACGGTTCGTTTTCGGAGGGAAGGTGGGGAACTTTCAGGTAATTTATGCGGCGCTCTGTCGAGTTGCGGACCGCTCTAGCTTAGATAAACGGCTGGAACGTAAATTATGTTTCTCAGAAAGGGAAGAAACTGGCAAAAGGCCAAATCAAACAGAAAGCACCAATAAGAAGTGTGGCAATTCCAGAGGAATGAATTCGTCCTTACGGCTAATTGCAATGCAGTATCATTGACAAATGACAACTTTGGGTTTAGCCTTCCCCCACCCCTAACCCCACCCACGCCACTTGATAAGAATCCATGATGCTGCAATAAGCAGCACACAAGTTGTGGCAACCTTCGATTACACACCGTACTCCGCCTCGGGAGTTTGCAATCAGTCCGACATGTTTCCACCACGCGTGTTTGAGGTCGGACTGTTCTTAGGCATTCCAGTCGTCGTCTGCCGCTATATCCAACCCACATGTCCACCCAAGCGCCCTTCAGCAATTGCAAATTGTGATCGGCCAGGCTCTCTACACGCAGATAGGCAGTCGTCAATCATGCCAACGTTGAGGTACGCTGAGTGGATGCGCAGAGTCACGCTGCCACGCTCGGTGGCTCTTGCAGGCCAACGCAGACGTTAGTTGTGGCGGCGGGCTGCTTGGGCAGTGGTTTGAGACTGTGACGGCTGATGTGAAGAACAACGAAGGCCTCAGACCTCTGAGACTATCAACCAATTTCCAACATGCTAATGGCGTTTTTTGTCGGAACTTGCACATAGGAAGCGATTAGTTGGAGAAGGGGGAGGAAGATTGCAGGGTGGAGGTGGGGTGGGGTGGGAGGTGGACAGGAAAGAAGTTGTAGTGTGGTGACTAATACGATGTGAGTTCAAAGGGTAGGCAATGAAAATAGCACCGACTCGGTGGAAGAAAGGTCTCCACTTCTCCGGGTTGGAGATGTTGAGGCGGCAACATCACATCACACGTTGGCTCTCTCGCCCTCGGCCGTCTTTGCACCCTTTACACCGACTTGAGGCGTCAAACGACTGAAAACATCACAAGTACTGCAAACCTCCACACCTGCTGGCTTTCCCCAATTTCCACACTGTGGCTCTGTTGCCATTCGCCAGACGCGATCGTCGTCGAAGGACACGTAGGGCCACGCAGGTGCCTCACCAAGACACCAAGATGAAACCCCGAAGGTGTCAGTCCGTGGACTCACAACTGCGTAACTGCGCAGTCTTACATTCTCATCAAGACTCGTTTACCGCAACCTCTTCTTCTTCTCGACTTCTTCTTCGCTTCTGCTCTCTCCTCTCCTTCCTCCACAATCCACGCGTGTGCAGATGGACTTCTCGTGCATGTAGGGTGGTTGGACCACTTTGTAGCCAAGCCATCGAAAACAACTATTCCACGATGCATCATTAGGTTGGGCGACTGTCGACAGTCGTCCGCGACGTACTGCGTCGACCTCCGGTGGGTGCTTGCGTTGGGACTTCACGTTCTCGCGTTAGCCAAAGAACGGCATCAGAAGAGAGGTGTGCGCCGGTGGGAGTTAAGGGAATGACGCGAGCACATCAGTCTCGCCCAATTACAATTTTCTTACTTTTTATTTTGGCAGGCTTCTGAAAGTTGGCGACACACCTCTTTACCCAGTCCTAAGCACTAATACCCAGTCGATTCGTTTTCGCAAGTATACTGAAGTTTTTAAAATTTATCGGTTCTCTTCTCGTGGTCCATGTTTTGTTCATAAGGGGCCCATCTCGTCCCTTAACGTCCCCAGACAGACTTAAATCTGTGTTGGTCTCTCTTTACCTATAACTTATCTCGCTCTAGGCTGGAGAGTTTGCGTCTGCGCGTCTCGGAAGCGAAGAAAAGTTTTATAGGGACGGTATTCTCCGCGTTTCAATTCTGTTTCTGCTGCGTGTTCTCAGTTGCCTTATTATCTTTACTTTCGTCATGATGCCCCCGCCTTTTCATATCTCTCTCCTACACGCCCATTTTCTTCTCCCTTCTCTAATCGCTTTCTTTTTTACCGAACCAGGTGCCTATGCTATACCTTCTCTATTATTTTTTAGTTTTTGCGCCGGGCACCTCCCCAAAGCTTAAACGTTTGGGCATTCAAACTCGTCGACAGAAAAATGGTAATCTTTCATCTTTGCCCCTTTGGATTTTCCACTACTACTTTCTCCCATTGATTCCCCCCTTGTTTACTCCTCTTCTTCCTCCCTGCCTCCTCCCTTCTCTCCCATTCCGTCCGTATCTTTTTAATCACTTCCGGATTAACATGCGAGCTGGTTGAGGTGAGTATACCGCGACTGATAGTAGTATAGACTCTCGGGGGAGGGTCGCCATGGCCCAGGACATTCTGAGTGCCATGGTGAATGTTTGGCTTTATTCTGAAGTTTAAAGCCGAATTAGCTCCTGTAATTGTGCCCTTGAGTCGTTGCGAGGTGTGGAAAAGACAATAATTAATCCCAAGGCTATCGTAGCTGAATGCCAGTTTGTTGCTTTTCCCCTTTTTTTCTTCTTTTCCTTTATCTCTCAGTTCAGAGTAGTCAGGAGGCAGATGACTCATTCCTGCGGTGTTGGGCAATGGTGGACATTGTTTATTAAATTTCCAACGAAAGGAGGTTATTCTTAATGTAATAAGGACACTTACCATCTTGAGCGGATAACGGTTTTACTTGGGCAATTTTAGTGGGTTCCTTATGATAAAAGCTCTTATTTCTTTACAATGCTTGTTGATAAACAAAGTATACATATTATGGCAGTTGACTTCATACTTCTCTTTTCAGAAAAGCCATTGTTCAAAAGTTGCTGGTAGAATTGAAGGAAGGAACAGGAAGATGCGATAAGAATGGAAAGGGAGAGGGAGCATCCAATAAATCTCACCTCATGGGCTCTCCTCGGCCCTTACTGCATCCTCCGCAAACATACGTTTGTTTCAGCACGAAAGACGCGCCAAGCGACGCAGAATGGGTATGTTGTGAGGGAAACAAGTTATTCGGCCTTTTTAAACGCCACACCCAATGTAGAGGTGGTTGAATCCGCGAATCCTTTTCTCTAAATCACCTGAAGGAGAGCCTAGTTAATGAACTCTCACGCTAAAATGGAACAGTTTCGGAAGTCTGGTGGGACAACAAGTGAAATACTTTTTTAGCTAACTATTTTTACCACCACAACTTGGTGCCTGTCTGGCTTGAAATGATATAGAAATTCCCCTTTTTATTTGAATGGGTCTGCAATGATTTGACATCAAACTCCTTTCCTAATAGCGCTTGAAATGCTCAAGGAGGTTGCTGATGCAACGAATGCTTCGGAACCCGAGTCTTTTTGTTCTGAAACTGATCCTTCATTGACCAAAACCATGGAAGAATCTCTGCGGCGAAAGCCGTTCAAGGAAGAAAATTGCTCGGACCTCACCCGCGCGACTCAAAAACTCTCTCCAGCCCTCAACGAGTAGTTGAAATCGTAGCAATGGTAAAAAATTAATTATCTTCCGTCTCAACACTCCCCTCTATTTACTCTCAATCGCCGAGTCATAACTTCTGTGGGTGGGAAAAGGACGACCATTGTCCGTTTTACGAGGTTCCCCTTCTTCTCCGCCTTATGACCTCACAAGACTATCTTTTCAATGGACGATGTGGAGGCTTGCAAAAAAGGCCAGACACGTCACCAATATCTTGCTGGTGACGGAGGTTGCATTTACTACACGAGAACATGAAAAATGGTCTGATTCATATGGTAGGCTTTTATGACTAAATCACTGTCATCTTAACTGGCAGTTACTATGGCCACTTTTCTTTGCAGTTCCTTTACCGATGTGCTCCTCCAAAACTATCACCACGCGATTTTTATACGGTCTACAACGAGGCCATTTTAACAATCTACTCATTACGCCTGGTTCCAACTTTGATCTTCTGCCTAGCTAGGCCTCTATATGGCATGGCTCAGCTAACTAATTGGTACAAGTGGTAAAACTTCAAGTCAATTTTACGTCGCTTAATTGCCATGGCACCACTCGTGGGAATAAGTTTTGTACCTGTTGACTTGACACGAGCATTGCAAGTGGGGATTGAAGAAAACCCGGCTAGTTTCCAAGCCGTGCATTGCGCGAACCTTGAAAAAGGATGTTTTGAATGCAAAGCGTTGTGGTTTAGACGAATTTCTATTTTGGCAACAATGACTGTGATGAACGGCTAGAGTAACGTCTCAGTGTTACCTTTGAGTTTAAAGAGAAACAGGGCAACTTTTTTCTATGTCAAAACCATCTCACACTTAGTCGCAAATTCTTATTTCGTTAATCCTTTTCGATGCCTAAGTCCTGGAAACTTGTCCAGCCTCAGCGTAAGCTGGATTGATGAATCTTTGCAAACATGTGGATGAAATTGTTCTCGCACGTGGTAGCGCTCTCCTACTCTATCTTCTATTTACCCTCTGTTTCGCGCCGTTGTACTTCAATCGACGTTTTATCCAAACACCTGCAATCGCCTACATGTTTGATGACAAAAGACCAGAAGATAGTCAAAGTGATCACAAACAAGAATCCAAGAAAATCTTGCCCACCAGGTGTGAATCTTGACATTGTTTAACCATATTTTCATTTATGACTTCTAATACTTTACTTTATATGTTTCGAACTTTTGGTGATTTTCATTGTCAGTAAGAGGCGCCGCGAATTTTGTTTTGCTTTGCTTTGTTTGACGAGGTTCTTGTAAAAATGGAGTAAAAAAAGGCGTCAGCCATTGCATAAAAATCAGAGCAATTTCATTGTGTACGGGTAGCTTTCCGTTGGAGGCAAGGTCAAGAGAATTTCTAGCCGCAGTATAACTATCTTTGCTGACAGTTTTAAATTAATCGTTCTTATCCTATTCGCCAACTAGAAGATGATTCGCGGCGTCCCATTCATTTGCCGTACTAAAGCTCAGCAATTGAAGAATCTCATCCTTTCGATATCATACCATCAGTATTAAAATTGTAAACGCTAAATGTGGGGACATAATGATGCACGGATTTCCCATTTCGCAGCGAGTCTCCCCCCTCTTCCATAGAAAGTAGCGCATCAGTATTTGCATCAAAGTAAAGTTATTGACTCCAGGCTACTTCTGTCCAAAAAGAAATTGTCTTTAGGGACAAATGTAACGTGAAGCGTCTTCATAAGGACATTTTTGTCCACAACTTCACCTTTGTTGGTAGTGAGGATTTACGTACAGGAGTAGATGGGTGTCGGTTTCAACGTGGGAAAGTATAACTTGTGACTTTTAGCGTTGTTTCTTTTACAACGCACTACTGTCCGAAGGTTTCAAAACCCTTTGAGTATTATTATAATACTAAGTGTTCGTTAAAATCACCAGGTACCATGGCAAAAGACGCATGTTCATGTTACATTTACCATCCACAAGCATTAAAACTAAAAAATATCTCGCTGATATGGAGGTGAAAACTACACATTAATTATCAGACCAGAACTCGTTTTATCGCATAGACGCAAGTAAGCGGAAAGGAAAGTTCTGGATATTAGGAAAACACCTTTACCTCAGGGGTCCGCATAGGCAAAGGGACGAATAGCCACATAAACTAACGTTACATTGTTCTACCACCCACGATCATTCGTGTTTTAATCACCTTTTCCCTTTTTGTGATATTCACAGCTGGCGACGGAAACCCACAACGGTCTTTGCGTGGCATAATATGTCTTCGGCTGCGTAATTTTATTATCCTTCAATAGGGCCCTGAAAGTCGGTCCGATGCACTCGAGTTTCTGCGGCCCGTAATGCATGCCGATTGGTTGCGTGTTAACCGCCCGTAGATTTCAATTCCAATTAAAAGTAGGCGATATAAATTGTTGCAAACAACAAACTTCCCAAAAGCAGCATCTAATCAGAGATCAGGTTTCCAAACAATCTTAAACTGGTGCAAAATTGTCATATTTGTAATGGTATTTCGCATTTTGAGGCGGGTCTCCATGCCAATTAAAATTATATGCTGCGTTGCGCTGCCGGGCCCCTAAGCCATAGAGAAAAAGCAAATCTAACCGGAGGTTCCGTGAGCGGGAATGCGACTTGTTGCAACAAAAGTTCATTTCACCATTTCGTTCGGTTTAAGAGAATTGATTTTTAGTATGTTTTTTTGAGGAAACCTATGAAACCAAATAAAATTCGTTTTCAATTTGGATTGATTTAAGCATGATGAATGCTGCGAGTCTACGGCAGTCAATTGTTCCTGTGCAGATCAGTTTGAATTACATCAGATTCAAAAAAATAAGTCGTTATGGTATGCATGCCAAACAACGCACAAGTATGGTCAGAGGTGATAATCGTTTAAAATTAGAGTAGTATCAACAGTCACCGTTAATTGTGAAACATTCCGCACTCATCCTAACTAAGCTGAGTGCAGCCAAGAAGAATAGTAGTTGAAGGGGAATGGTTCTGGCTGGCCCTATATTCAGTTCAAATTACAAGATACCGATTCACGAATATTGGTGGCATTTTGATCACCGCAAATTGTTTAATAAATAAATCAATTCTGTTCCGCAAAGGCTTGTTATTTTATGGCCATCAACATTATGACACGGACAATCTAATAAAATCCCTGCCGACTCTAAAATATAAATTTCCTTCAGACATGACCGTATTTGTATGTTTTAAGAATTGAGGTCAGGACAATTTTTACAAACGCGTGTTTGGATCACAGCGTTTGGTGCTTGGCGCATGTGTTGTTCTTCTTACCCCAGTGATTCTTTAATGTATTTTGTCTCGTTTTCGCGTTTTTTTGAGCACTTTTGCTCACGCTTTTCTAGAATTTCGCTAAAACATTATTGGATGCTGCATTGAAAGGTTGCTCACGATTGCGCTTTTATCCCTAGTCATCAAAAGTTTTCATCTCTACCATCCCAATTTTCAGTGCTGTTTCTAGTATATATCATAGAAGAATCTGTTTCTTCAACTCTACGACCGCCTCGACAATTTTTCGGCATTATCACTCCTTGTAATGCTAAGCACCTATTCCACTTTTTCACACCACGTCAGTCCTGTAATGTGACCGATATGGCATGTGTCATAGTCGACATTTCAAATGCTCACTGCTCCCACAACAACCGCTTTAAAAGCGTGCATCCCATTCCTTTTTTCTTCCCTTTGAGATTTGTTGCTCACTGGACTTTTGCAAAAATGACCTGGCTAATAAAGCCTAAAAATCTACGATTATATCAATTGAACTATCTAAATAACACACGAGTATCATTTGAGTCAGACAAACCTTATGTACTTCATTTCGCACCACAGCCCACTTAATGTTGTTATGATCTCGGTAGTATACAGTTGAAACAGTTTGCATCAAAATCTGTGACTCTCATTTGTGCTATGCAAATGATTGGCGCTGCTCAAAAACCTGATGATGTCTTTAGAGTGATGATTTTGAAAGGAAAAATTGTATTCATTTCATTTTGTTCTTATCTGTCTACAATAAGCTGCTCTGTCACATCAGTCCTTTCTTTTACCCAAGAACAACTGGACGTGGCTCTTTTCACTATCAGTTTGTTAAAACTGTGCCTCGTCTTTGCCTTCGTAATTCCCAATGCTAGGTTTCAAAGAAATGAGTTATTATTCGTTTGTTGTACTCGATAGACTTATTGCGTACCATTGAATGTAATTTACCTAAACGAAAATTTGATGCCACTATGGTAAGATGATTTCTTTGCTGCCTTGTCAATGTGAATGAGGGTATCCCACATTTTTATAGAATTTGTCCTATGCCCTATGGGAAGCTCATGTGAGTAGTTCAGCCCTGTATGTTCGTGAAAAGGTTTTTTTTTCCCCTGTGATAGTCCCTCACTTCCTTCAACACTTTATTACTTCTATTAGTGCGTAAATAGGAGAAGGGCAGACAGCTGTGAACTTTTCTATCTACTAAACATCGTGCCCACGACAAAGTTCGGGTTCGCTGTGTCTAGACACGCGTGTCAAATAGACAACCTTTTGGTGACACCGCCGGGAAATCTGCCAGGTCATGAGAAATCGTGAACCCGGAACTACCAGTAAGTGTGTAGACAGAATAGCATAAGGCGAAATACGTTAGCAACCTGGTGTAACTGACTAAGTGTGAGGAAACAAACAATGGATATTGAGTTAAAACCTATGGTTGGAAGCAACTTCACTCTCAATCGAGGTCTCACCTGTAACGCTTGTCCACTCTCTCACAAGACCCTTTTCTTAGCATGTCGATGCGACGACAGATGCAGGGAATGGGGTGCCAAGTCAGAAGGTGAATAATTGTTGGTAGCAAAGTAATTTGTACTGTCAATGTGAATGGGTTAGCTATTAAAGGAGCAGTATCGCTAGGTGTCATGGTTGAGTTTGAAAAAGTAAACCGTTTAGGCGTCTGCCGACCGTCCTAATGGTCAAGGACACGTGGAAGGGGCGAGCGACTGACCTTCACCCGTTTGTGTTGTACTGGCCTAGATTACAATTACCGTATTAGGTGATGCGGAGCAATGCCACATCCAAGGGGAACGTGTTACCCACAGCATTCAAATGTCATTGTGACCTCACGAGTGCGCAGGAACAGGGAATTCTTTAGTACCCGTTTAGATGCTGTCCTCCTTCACCTCATCGCTCACCTGCAGTTTGGGCGCCGTGGCTGGACGTTTGTAGACGATTTCACTCAATTCACTTTTTTCCATACATGGAAGATATGATGACAAGTGTGTTTATTGCTTTTTTGTAAGACGTCTGCGGGTGTGATTTGATCTGTGGGCGTAGTAGTTAGCTCAATCACCTGAGTTAAATATTTAGGTTCTGGAATAACTGCGTACACATATGTGTTTCGCAGGGCCTCTTCGATAACCGCAGTTGTAGTCGCGATGTATATTTTCTGAAATTGTCGCAGGTGGTGAGCTCTCCGTAGATTGGTTTGACGGCAAGACAAAAGAGGCGTCACCGCCACTAGTATCCACAATGTCATCTCGACGCTGGTGGCTTGGCCTAAGACGCCTACTTCACTAATCTTCTACACTCTTCTCAGTTATGACATATCACTTATTACTGTATGTACTTGCCTTATTGCAAAAGTTTTCCCCATATGTGTCTCTCCTTTCTCCCTTACCGTCTGTCATCTTGTTTTGCTGCTAGTGGGAGAAGTATAAATATGTTACTTACAACCTATACGTAGTAGTCATCTGAGCACAATCGAAATAGAGGATGGAGATGTATAATACGTAGGTATTCCAAATGTGGACACTTGGCCAAGAGTAGGCAGTGGAGAGTTGGCCTGCAACGAGAGGCCATTTGCGTGTAAATGGCTCCATTTCTCATTGAAAGCACTATTACAGCCTGAGAGAAGTGTGGTAACAAGATGCAAGCCCAACGGCTAGACTGAGAGACATGGAATGATGATCGGAATGGTGTGATCAAAGTGGAGATGCATCTCTTAGAAAGACCATCCTACAAGAACCCGAAGTAATAGTCCCACTGGACTTTCTCGGTTGCCCCACTGGCAGTGTTGTGGTGGAAGTAGATCAACGCGACTTTTCCTATTCTCCAGACTTCTTACTTGAATACCTTAATACGGCACACGTTTCTCCTTTTACAACAGGTCATCCAGGCTTCATCGTCGCCATCAGGTCTGTTAAAACGAGGCGCAGCTGCTCTACTGGAAGTCTTTAATGATAATGATGTCGATGTCAGTTCTTTGAACGAGTCCGCGTTCGCGACGGGATTATCGTCTGCCTCATCCTCTGTTCTTGCCAATCGTCACCGTCCACCATGCAGCGCGCATTCCTCAAGTGGGTAAGAACAGATATGTATTGACATCGCGCCATAGAAATTAAAGTGAACGGAGGTATTGGTGAGCAGGGGTTTCAGACCCGACGTCCGATCCGCCTGGGTGCTTAAGTGTGTGTATGTCCTCACTAAGACGACTAATAGTGCTGGAGCCAAAGTGGACCGAGCCCAGCAGTCGCAATACGCCCTCCGCGGGAACGCAGAATAATGTCAAGATAATGTCATACAAGATTAGTTTGAATCTCAATTCACTGACGCTTCCCTAACTGCTCTAAACTTTGTCCGTTTTCACATCCCAAAACTAATGACAAACTAGAGGGTGGTGGGAGGGGGCTTCTATTTCTCCCACCCCTCCTACCTGGTGTGATTGCCTAATCCGTAGCAAATTGATCTAACAATGGCTGCGGGCACACTCCGCGACTCCGATCTCAACACCTCCGTCCCACCCACCACCCGAGGTATATCGGCAAAGAGATTATACTTCCACCCCTACATTAGCCACGCCAACACTGCCACCATGCAGCGTCACTACGCCATCTGGTGGCTGTTGAGAGAACTTTGCAACTTACAGATGTTCGCCTAAAGAATGTGCCGTGCGAGATATTTCTTTCGAATATGTTTACACGCAGGACTGTCATGTCAATATCGTTTGGGCTTATTTCGAAAGCGACAACATTTTTCTACTTCATCTCACTTGGCCCTCCCTACTTCATGTCACATCACAAGCAGATGGCCATCTTCTATAATGGTTTTAATCTACACCGACAGCGGTCAAATCGACTTGATGAAGACGCAATCATGAGATGTGACGTGGCCCCAATTGCAAATACCTTCGGGTCCGGACTCGGACCCGTAATGAGAAGACTCACGGGACTACTCAAC
Organism: Dipylidium caninum; assembly: GCA_017562135.1. Classification (NCBI taxonomy): domain Eukaryota; kingdom Metazoa; phylum Platyhelminthes; class Cestoda; order Cyclophyllidea; family Dipylidiidae; genus Dipylidium; species Dipylidium caninum. The sequence goes on from QEYB01000143.1 coordinate 85,626, forward strand.
AGAAGGAGTCGGAAATGGAAGGTTGTGACACTTTATTTTAGGCTAAGAAGCGACGTCGAATCACATCGAAAGGCGAGAAGTTGAACTCAATGCATCGAAGCGAGTGGAATGAAGATGAAAGAGCACCAGGCAGGCTCACTTTCGGGGCGACCTTCTGCACCCATTCCAGAGGGCTAGAATTGTGGCTCATTTGGAGTTCTGCAAAACATCTGTTTCCGTAAGATGTTACAGCGAGACCGTTGGACTCTGAACGAAGAAAATGTTCTCAGTACATCCATGTAACCTTGTATCCTGAATGAATGCGCAAAAGAAGTCATGTACAATGGTTAGCAAATGTACGTAATCGTCTAAGATTCCGTCGACATCAAGTTCGCCTTTCCGCTTCTCTCTTTTTCAAACTGGCCAGTCTGTCCTAAGGAGGTTTCAATGCCAATGAGTTGGTGAATGAAGTTGCTAAGGCAGCATTTAAATTTGCAGCACTTACTTTATCCGACGAACAGTAAACTAAACGCTCTTTTCCCTTCGACCTACATTGCTATAGTGGTGTTTTTTGGAAGTAGTACTTCCCCACCATGCAGCAAATCCTATTTGGACCGTCTTGCTTCACCCAAGGCGTAAGGAAGCAGCAGGAGACCTCAAAGGAGTGAGAGGATTAGGACTTGTGTGCAGATTTTGACAGTTTCGAGTGGTTTGATTAATCTAATTGCAATTCATCGCTATATCCCCGCCTTGTAAGTACTCATTATAATCATCCAGGAAGGTCGAAACACAACACGGTGTGGGAGCGTCCTTGCCTATCAAAGTGTGTGTTGCAAATTGCAGCACTACTTTGGCGACTTCGTTCACCTCCTCATTGCGGTGACAGCTGTTTGAACGGGACCGGCCAGATAGAAGATGAAGGAAATTGCGAGAGACACTGGTTTCGTTGGAATCCTATACGATTACGTCCATGTATTTAATTATAGACAGTTTGGCCAGTTTCCCCTCCTTCGTCCAGCTGACAGCGTCCTCCGGGTAACCGACCTACTCTTTCCAAGAGCCTAGGAGAGGTCCCCCTCCCCCCGACAAGTGGCATGGACGCTGACGGGCCTTCTTAGAAGTACAGAGGCAGTAGACATGTCCTCTATAATCCAACTCAAGGCATCCAGTTGATGGCTCTGTGAGCATCGTGGAACCGTTGTCCGAGCCATAATCGATAGGTGTCGGTGGCGTCGACGTCGATTCTTCAGCCTCTACCACCTTGTCAGCTGGGTAATCTTCTTCGCGGCTTTCCGAGGTTTTGAATGTATTATTTCGCGCACTCGCGGCTACGGTTTAATTCATTATCCATCTATTGTAACTTAAAACAAGACCCTTTTTCGTCGGAGATGTCGCGCGCCCACAACCCTATGTCTCACCACAAACATGGTGCGAATGTACGCCGTTGAGTTCATCAGGAAACCTTTCGTCTTCGACCAATTTGGGTTTATGTGAATCTTATCATACGACTTTGCGTGGCCCAAATTCCAGATACCTCCGTGTTCGGACTCGTCACTCGACTGAGAGTGACTGATGAAACTACTCCACTAAAGCCGAAAGTGGGAGTCTTTCCATTTTATTCTAGCATCTGCAGAGTTATGCTAGCTCAAAATAATACACAATTCAATCATATTCAGGCGGAGGGGATTGCGATAAACCAAGACATCTTCTTTCTCGCAACCGCCAAATCCTGCGTAGAATTTTCAGCCCTTCGATCCTTCACGTGCGATCGGGGCCTACATCCATACTGTGAGGCGCGACGCACTGGAGACCCTATCGTATCCATGGGTGGGGAGCGACATAAGGAGCAACCAGCCAACCACACAATCGATGCCACGTACGTGGGACGTCAGGTAGGCGTATTTCTATGCCTCCATATAGCTCCGCATTTTGTGTGCTTCATCTTAGCGCTTGAGGACAAGACCAAGGATGAGGATGAGATAACAGAAAGGGACCATGGGGTCGAAAGCGTGTGTGGGTGTGTGAACCCATTAAAGTTCACATTGGCCTCGCTTCGGTCAGAGCATTTGTTCCCTTCATATTCGTGACAGTAGAGTTGGGGAGAAAGAGCAGAAGGAGGGGAGAGAGTGAGGATTTCGAGGCGATAAGAAATGTTTTGTCCTACTGCCAAATGTTGGGTAGGCAGGAGGCCATGAGAGAGGTAATCAAACAGACTCGGCCTTGGTGACGCTGCACTACACATCCATGCACCCATTCACGTGCACTGGACTCCTTTGTGTCGTCTTACCTGGATATTGTTCAATACCTGTTGACCGTGGAGAAGTCGACGTTTGTCAGCGCAAAGTCGGGGGCACCCCGAATAAAGGAGAGGGAAGACTGTCTATGGAAGATGTTCGCGCGGGTGATCGGCGCGTCGGTGAGGCACAACATCTGCTAATGTTGGCAAGATTGATGCTCGAGCAGACAGGACGCTGGTCAACCCTCCACTTCCAGCGAGAGTTTGACCAGCGGTGTTCATTAAAAGCTAGTTAAAATGGGTTCGCTTCGAGAACCACTGCTCATGATGACGACTCATTCCATACGCCGGTCGAGATGCCGATCCTCCCCCACCGTCCGTCTTAGCGATGCGACCTCACCGCCACACTGCCTCGGACGCGCGGTTACGCGACCAACGTGGGTCTCATGTTCCTCCCAACCCAAACCATTGCACAGAGAGGTAGAGCAGAAGTTATTCGTGTACGATCGACTTCATTTAGCAACATCTGGTCGGAGCATGCCTGCTCACCTTCGCAGGAATCGTGACACATTGTCCACGTAGGTGTCACAAATCGGTGACGTCCACAGAACGTTTCAGTTTACTTAGTTTAAGGGAAAAGATGGCTTTAGGCGCCTTCTTCGATGTCTCTTTACCTCCTCCACGTCTTCTGCCTCGTCGCTTCCCGTCTCGCATCTCAATAATAAATTTGTGGTTTCGATATTGCTCCTTCCCATATTCCAACATGCTTCGTCTCTCGGCAGAGAATGAAGAAGCGCAGTAACCAATGCTAAAAGACGCACTGGTCTGCTGGTCCTCTATAATGTTCGTAGTTCAGTGCAGAGAGATTTAGCTCACACTGTGCCAATTCGATACATTGTTGGCAAGAAAGGCGCCTTGGAAGTTGACTAGATGGCAGAATGTAGGACCTTCACCGCACGAGTTGTGTGAGAGGAACGAACATGCACTCATCCATGTGAAGAATACCAAATCGGATGAAGACCGCTGTTTCCTGCGGTGCTGTCCACATCTAGCCTGCGTAAGTTGGAGCATTCAGTGTGGCAGAAAGACGAGCTGTCAGTCCACGCAGGTAGGCTGAGACAGTGAAAAATGAGGCGGAAGAGCTCAGGAAACAAAAATAGATCGCTTTGGAGCGCTCTTCCTTGGTCTCTCTACCTCCGGTATTATTAAGCCTACATTCTCTCTCCGTGCTTCCGAAACCTAGACACCATATCTCAGGCGCAAAATCTAAAAAACGACCACTTTCGGGAGCTTCAATCATCTTGCGGCTCTAGCAAATAACACTGAAGGTGACTCAACTGAAGCGACGCTTGCCTGTCAACTCGCGTCTTCTACGAGATGCGCTGGATAAGATGTTTTGCGCCCTCATGACTGTCCCTCCAGTTAGGAAAACACCAAAGGCGACACATGCGATAGTGAGATGAAAAAGCAAAGCAGCGAACACTTCTCGTGCAGCTGATTGCTACGCGGAATGAGAATTCGACAGATGTGACTGCTTTAGTCTTTATTCTCAACTGGCGCATTCTTGTGCATATGCATAACGCAGTGTCTACCACCGTCCCTTCTATGGTCGCCGCAGGAGGCCTACACTGACATCACGGTGCGGCGGACACAACCTACATTACAATTATGTCGTCAAAGCGCGGGTCTACTCATCTGCGGGCAGATAAGTGTGGGCACGTAGAGAGCAAGATCGACACCATCAGGTTCGCCACCCATTCACCTCGACACGCCACTTTTTTGGTCACATCTGCTGCCGCAGACTCCACCTGCATGCCTACAGAGAGCGTCGTGAGAAAAAATTCTTGCAATTTGATCACCCTCTGTTTTTCGAAGACAATGTCGGTTACACCATATGTCAACGTCCACATTACCATAGTTCCGAAGACAAAGTCATTTTTGACTCTATATCACACCACTAGCAAAAGAGTCTTCCCTCTGCCGCGATTTCATTCTGTTCCCATCAAAGGTCTTCACCGCCTTCAGCTAATTTGCCTTGATGAGGATCCAAGCATATGATGGTACTTGGCTGAAATTGGCGATCTTTCCGGCTCCAGACCAGTTCCCCTTCTGCGAGGACTCGTGAAACTATTCTACTCAAGAAGGCAAAGTGGAGAGTCCTGAATTTTTCCCACCACCTATAGAATTATCTCAGCTCAAAATCACATACAATTCGAAATTATTCACGCAGCAGATTGTCAGTTTGAAAAACCACAATTCGACAACCGAGGTTCCCAAATCTTGCAGAAAAAACTGACCATGAGGAAGGAGATGCAGAGGAGGTCGCCTTCGAGGTGAATACTGGTGAAAATATTCAAGAGGGGGAAGCAGAGTAAAAAAAAGCAAAAAAGTGAGTGAAATGATGCATTCAAAACCTCGGAAAGCCGCGAAGAAGATTACCCAGCTGACAAGGTGGTAGAGGCTGAAGAATCGACGTCGACGCCACCGACACCTATCGATTATGGCTCGGACAACGGTTCCACGATGCTCACAGAGCCATCAACTGGATGCCTTGAGTTGGATTATAGAGGACATGTCTACTGCCTCTGTACTTCTAAGAAGGCCCGTCAGCGTCCATGCCACTTGTCGGGGGGAGGGGGACCTCTCCTAGGCTCTTGGAAAGAGTAGGTCGGTTACCCGGAGGACGCTGTCAGCTGGACGAAGGAGGGGAAACTGGCCAAACTGTCCTATAATTAAATACATGGACGTAATCGTATAGGATTCCAACGAAACCCAGTGTCCTCTCGCAATTTCCTTCATCTTCTATCTGGCCGGTCCCGTTCCAAACAGCTGTCACCGCCAATGAGGAGGTGAACGAAGTCGCCAAAGTAGTGCTGCAATTTGCAACACACACTTTGATAGGCAAGGACGCTCCCACACCGTGTTGTGTTTCGACCTTCCTGGATGATTATAATGAGTACTTACAAGGCGGGGATATAGCGATGAATTGCAATTAGATTAATCAAACCACTCGAAACTGTCAAAATCTGTACACAAGTCCTAATCCTCTCACTCCTTTGAGGTCTCCTGCTGCTTCCTTACGCCTTGGGTGAAGCAAGACGGTCCAAATAGGATTTGCTGCATGGTGGGGAAGTACTACTTCCAAAAAACACCACTATAGCAATGTAGGTCGAAGGGAAAAGAGCGTTTAGTTTACTGTTCGTCGGATAAAGTAAGTGCTGCAAATTTAAATGCTGCCTTAGCAACTTCATTCACCAACTCATTGGCATTGAAACCTCCTTAGGACAGACTGGCCAGTTTGAAAAAGAGAGAAGCGGAAAGGCGAAACTTGATGTCGACGGAATCTTAGACGATTACGTACATTTGCTAACCATTGTACATGACTTCTTTTGCGCATTCATTCAGGATACAAGGTTACATGGATGTACTGAGAACATTTCTTCGTTCAGAGTCCAACGGTCTCGCTGTTAACATCTTACGGAAACAGATGTTTTGCAGAACCTCCAAATGAGCCACAATTCTAGCCCTCTGGAATGGGTGCAGAAGGTCGCCCCGAAAGTGAGCCTGCCTGGTGCTCTTTCATCTTCATTCCACTCGCTTCGATGCATTGAGTTCAACTTCTCGCCTTTCGATGTGATTCCGACGTCGCTTCTTAGCCTAAAATAAAGTGTCACAACCTCCATTTCCGACTCCTTCTGTTGAGTAGTCCCGTGAGTCTTCTCATTACGGGTCCGAGTCCGGACCCGAAGGTATTTGCAATTGGGGCCACGTCACATCTCATGATTGCGTCTTCATCAAGTCGATTTGACCGCTGTCGGTGTAGATTAAAACCATTATAGGAAGATGGCCCATCTGCTTGTGATGTGACATGAAGTAGGGAGGGCCAAGTGAGATGAAGTAGAAAATGTTGTCGCTTTCGAAATAAGCCCCAAACGATATTGACATGACAGTCCTGCGTGTAAACATATTCGAAAGAAATATCTCGCACGGCACATTCTTTAGGCGAACATCTGTAAGTTGCAAAGTTCTCTCAACAGCCACCAGATGGCGTAGTGACGCTGCATGGTGGCGTGTTGGCGTGGCTAATGTAGGGGTGGAAGTATAATCTCTTTGCCGATATACCTCGGGTGGTGGGTGGGACGGAGGTGTGAGATCGGAGTCGCGGAGTGTGCCCGCAGCCATTGTTAGATCAATTTGCTACGGATTAGGCAATCACACCAGGTAGGAGGGGTGGAGAATAGAAGCCCCCTCCCACCACCCTCCTAGTTTGTCATTAGTTTTGGGATGTGAAAACGGACAAAGTTTAGAGCAGTTAGGGAAGCGTCAGTGAATTGAGATTCAAACTAATCTTGTATGACATTATCTTGACATTATTCTGCGTTCCCGCGGAGGGCGTATTGCGACTGCTGGGCTCGGTCCACTTTGGCTCCAGCACTATTAGTCGTCTTAGTGAGGACATACACACTTAAGCACCCAGGCGGATCGGACGTCGGGTCTGAAACCCTGCTCACCAATACCTCCGTTCACTTTAATTTCTATGGCGCGATGTCAATACATATCTGTTCTTACCCACTTGAGGAATGCGCGCTGCATGGTGGACGGTGACGAATTGGCAAGAAACAGAGGATGAGGCAGACGATAATCCCCGTCGCGAACGCGGACTCGTTCAAAGAACTGACAATCGACATCATTATCATTAAAGACTTCCAGTAGAGCAGCTGCGCCTCGTTTTAACAAGACCTGATGGCGACGATGAAGGCCTGGATGACCTGTTGTAAAGGAGAAACGTGTGCCGTATTAAGGTATTCAAGTAAGAAGTCTGGAGAATAGGAAAAGTCGCGTTGATCTACTTCCACCACAACACTGCCAGTGGCGGCAACCGAGAAAGTCCAGTGGGACTATTACTTCCGGGTTCTTGTAGGATGGTCTTTCTAAGACGATGCATCTCCACTTGATCACACCATTCCGATCATCATTCCATGTCTCTCAGTCTAGCCGTTGGGCTTGCATCTTGTTACCCACTTCTCAGGCTGTAATAGTGCTTCAATGAGAATGGAGCCATTTACACGCAAATGGCCTCTCGTTGCAGGCCAACTCTCCACTGCCTACTCTTGGCCAAGTGTCCACATTTGGAATACCTACGTATTATACATCTCCATCCTCTATTTCGATTGTGCTCAGATGACTACTACGTATAGGTTGTAAGTAACATATTTATACTTCTCCCACTAGCAGCAAAACAAGATGACAGACGGTAAGGGAGAAAGGAGAGACACATATGGGGAAAACTTTGCAATAAGGCAAGTACATACAGTAATAAGTGATATGTCATAACTGAGAAGAGTGTAGAAGATTAGTGAAGTAGGCGTCTTAGGCCAAGCCACCAGCGTCGAGATGACATTGTGGATACTAGTGGCGGTGACGCCTCTTTTGTCTTGCCGTCAAACCAATCTACGGAGAGCTCACCACCTGCGACAATTTCAGAAAATATACATCGCGACTACAACTGCGGTTATCGAAGAGGCCCTGCGAAACACATATGTGTACGCAGTTATCTCCAGAACCTAAATATTTAACTCAGGTGATTGAGCTAACTACTACGCCCACAGATCAAATCACACCCGCAGACGTCTACAAAAAGCAATAAACACACTTGTCATCATATCTTCCATGTATGGAAAAAGTGAATTGAGTGAAATCGTCTACAAACGTCCAGCCACGCCGCCCAAACTGCAGGTGAGCGATGAGGTGAAGGAGGACAGCATCTAAACGGGTACTAAAGAATTCTGTTCCTGCGCACTCGTGAGGTCACAATGACATTTGATGCTGTGGGTAACACGTTTCCCCTTGGATGTGGCATTGCTCCGCATCACCTAATACGGTAATTGTAATCTAGGCCAGTACACAAACGGGTGAGGTCAGTCGCTCCCCCTTCCACGTGTCCTTGACCATTAGGACGGTCGGCAGACGCCTAAACGGTTTACTTTTCAAACTCAACCATGACACCCTAGCGATACTGCTCCTTTAATAGCTAACCCATTCACATTGACAGTACAAATTACTTGCTACCAACAATTATTCACCTTCTGACTTGGCACCCATTCCCTGCATCTGTCGTCGCATCGACATGCTAGAAAAGGGTCTTGTGAGAGAGTGGACAAGCGTTACAGGTGAGACCTCGATTGAGAGTGAAGTTGCTTCCACCATAGGTTTTACTCAATATCCATTGTTTGTTTCCTCACACTTAGTCAGTTACACCAGGTTGCTACGTATTTCGCCTTATGCTATTCTGTCTACACACTACTTGGTAGTTCCGGGTTCACGATTTCTCATGACCTGGCAGATTTCCCGGTCGGTGTCACCAAAGGTTGTCTATTTGACGCGTGTCTAGACACAGCGAACCCGAACTTTGTCGTGGGCACGATGTTAGTACATAGAAAAGTTCACACTGTCTGCCCTTCTCCTATTTACGCACTAATAGAAGTATAAGTGTTGAAGGAAGTGAGGGACTATCACAGGGGAAAAAAACCTTTTCACGAACATACAGGCCTGAACTACTCACATGAGCTTCCCCATAGGGCATAGGACAAATTCTATAAAAATGTGGGATACCCTCATTCACTTGACAAGGCAGCAAGAAATCATCTACCATAGTGGCATCAAATTTCGTTTAGGTAAATTACATTCATGGTAGCAATAAGTCTATCGAGTACAAACAAACCGAATAATAACCTCCATTTCTTTGAACTAGCATTGGGAATTACGAAGGCCAAAGACGAGGCACAGTTTAACAAACTGATAGTGAAAAGAGCCACGTCCACTTGGGTAAAAGAAAGGACTGATGTGACAGCAGCTTATTGTAGACAGATAAGAACAAAATGAAATAATACAATTTTTCCTTTCAAAATCAATCACTCTAAAGACATCATCAGGTTTTGAGCAGCGCCAAATCATTTGATAGCACAAATGAGAGTCACAGATTTTGATGCAAACTGTTTCACTGTATACTACCGAGATCATAACAACATATAAGTGGGCTGTGGGTGCGAAATGAAGTACATAAGGTTTGTCTGACTCAAATGATACTCGTGTGTTATTTAGATAGTTCAATTGATATAATCGTAGATTTAGGCTTATTAGCCAGGTCATTTTGCAAAAGTCCAGTGGAGCAACAAATCTCAAAGGGAAGAAAAAGGAATGGGATGCACGCTTTACAAGCGGTTGTTGTGGGAGCAGTGAGCATTTGAAATGTCGACTATGACACATGCCATATCGGTCACATTACAGGACTGACGTGGTGTGAAAAAGTGGAATAGGTGCTTAGCATTACAAGGAGTGATAATGCCGAAAAATTGTCGAGGCGGTCGTAGAGTTGAAGAAACAGATTCTTCTATGCATCATATACTAGAAACAGCACTGAAAATTGGGATGGTAGAGATGAAAACTTCGATGACTAGGGATAAAAGCGCAATCGTGAGCAACCTTTCAATGCAGCATCCAATAATGTTTTAGCGAAATTCTAGAAAAGCGTGAGCAAAAGTGCTCAAAAAACGCGAAAACAGAGACAAAATAACATTAAACGAATCACTGGGGGTAAGAAGAACCAACACATACGCCAAGCACCAACGCTGTGATCCAAACACGCGTTTGTAAAAATTGTCTGACCCTCAATTCTTAAAACATACAAATACGGTCATGTCTGAAGGAAATTTATATTTTAAGTCGGCAGGGATTTTATTAGATTGTCGTGTCATAATGTTGATGGCCATAAAATAACAAGCCCTTTGCGGAACAAATTGATTTATTTATTAAACAATTTGCGGTGATCAAAATGCCACCAATTTATTCGTGAATCGGTATCTTGTAATTTGAACTGAATATAGGGCAGCCAGAACCATTCCCCTTCAACTACTATTCTTCTTGGCTGCACTCAGCTTAGTTAGATGAGTGCGGAATGTTTCACAATTAACGGTGACTGTTGATACTCTAATTTTAACGATTATCCCCTCTGACCATACTCTGTGCGTTGTTGGCATGCATACCATAACGACTTATTTTTGAATCTGATGTAATTCAAACTGATCTGCACAGGAACAATTGACTGCCGTAGACTCGCATTCATCATGCTTAAAATCAATCCAAATTGAAAACGAATTTTTATTTGGTTTCATAGGTTTCCTCAAAAAACATACTAAAAATCAATTCTCTAATCCGACGAAATGGTGGAAATGAACTTTTGTTGCACAAGTCGCATTCCGCTCACGGACTGTTAGATTTGCTTTTCTCTATGGCTTAGGGGCTCTGGCAGCGCAACGCAGCATATAATTTTATTGGCATGAGACCCGCCTCAAAATGCGAATACCATTAGCAAATATGACAATTTTGCACCAGTTTAAGATTGTTTGGAAACCTGATCTCTGATTAGATGCTGCTTTTGGGAAGTTTGTTGTTGCAACAATTTATATCGCCTACTTTAATTGGAATTGAAATCTACGGGCGGTTAACACGCAACCAATGGCATGCATTACGCCGCAGAAACTCGAGTGCATCGGACGACTTTCAGGGCCCTATTGAAGCATAATAAAATTACGAGCCCGAAGACATATTATGCCACGCAAAGACCGTTGTGGGTTTCCGTCGCCCAGCTGTGAAATCAGCAAAAGGGAAAAGGTGATTAAAACACGATGATGTGGGTGGTAGAACAATCGTAACTGTTAGTTATGTTGGCTATTGTCCCTTTGCCTATGCGGACCTGAGTAAAGGTTTTTCCTAATATCAGAAACTTTCTTTCCGCTTACTTGCGTCTATGCGATAAACGAGTTCTGGTCTGATAATTAATGTGGTAGTTTTCACATCCATATCAGCGGAATATTTTTTAGTTTTAATGCTTGTGGATGGTAATGTAAAGCATGAACATGCGTCTTATGCCATGGTACCGGTGATTTTTACGAACACTTAGTATTATAATAATACTAAAAGGGGTTTATGAACCCTTCGGACAGTAGTGCGTTGTAAAAGAAACAACGTCTAAAGTCACAAGTTTACTTTCCACGTTTGAAACCGACACCCATCTACTCCTGTACGTAAATCCTGTCACTACCAACAAAGGTGAAGTTGTGGACAAAAATGTCCTTATGAAGACGCTTCACGTTACATTTGTCCCTAAAGACAATTTCTTTTTGGACAGAAGTAGCCTGGAGTCAATAACTTTACTTTGATGCAAATACTGATGCGCTACTTTCTATGGAAGAGGGGGGAGACTCGCTGCGAAATGGGAAATCCGTGCATCATTATGTCCCCACATTTAGCGTTTACAATTTTAATACTGATGGTATGATATCGAAAGGATGAGATTCTTCAATTGCTGAGCTTTAGTACGGCAAATGAATGGGACGCCGCGAATCATCTTCTAGTTGGCGAATAGGATAAGAACGATTAATTTAAAACTGTCAGCAAAGATAGTCTACTGCTAGAATTTCTTGGACCTTGCCTCCAAACGGAACTCGTACACATGAAATTGCCTGATTTTATGCAATCGGCTGACGCCTTTTTACTCCATTTTACAGAACCTCGTCCCAAACAAAGCACAAGCAACGGGTCTAGCGGACCACACATAAATTCGGGTGCGCCTCATTTACGCGAGTGACTAATTCCAGCATGCACCAACAATTCGAACATATGATAATACTAGAAGTATTAGATTGTCAGTCATAAATGAAATCCTCTACATAATGGTTAGAATCATGTCAATGATTCTCACCCTGTCGTGGGCAATAGATTTCTTGGACTTATGTTTGTGATCACTTTGACTATCTTCTGGTCTAGTGATCAATCAAAACATGTAGGCGTAAGGCGGAATTGGCAGGTGTTTAGATAAAACGTCGCATTGAAGCTACAAACGGCGCGCAGGGGAACAGGAGGTTTAGAAGATAGAGTAGGAGAGCTACCAGTGCCCGAAATATCAATTTCATCACATGTGTTGCCAAGATTCCATCACAGTCTGGTGAGGCCTGCAGTTCTGGGATCCTACAGCGTCGAAGGATTAACTCGAAATGATGTGTAGAATTTGCGACTAAGTCGTGCAATGGTCTGTGACAGAAAAAAGTTGCCCTCTCTTTAAACTAAAGGTAACACTGAAGACGACTCTTCAAATCTTCAGCCGTTCATCACAGTCATTGTTGCCAAAATGATTCCGATATGCGTTCTAAAACCAACGCTTTGCATTCAAAACATCCTTCTTCAACGTTCGCAAGCAATGCACGGCTCGGAAACCTAGCTAGGGTGGAGGCCTTCAATCCCCACAACTTGCAGAGTGCTCTGTCACGCAGTCAACAGGTACAAAACTACTATTCCAGAGTGGTGGCCATGCATTAAAGCGACGTTATAATTGACTAAAAGTAAGCTTTACTCACTTGTACCCCAATTGAGTTAGCTGAGCATCATTATAGAGCTAGCTAGGCCAGAAGATAAAGTGGAACCAGGGCGTTGATGTAGATTGTTAAAATGGCCTCGTTTGTAGACCGGTATACTTAAAATCGCGTGGTATAGTTTTCTGGTAGGAGCACTATCGGAAAATGGAGACTGCAAAGAAAAGTGGCCTATATATCTTGCCAGTTCAAGATGACAGCTGATTTAGTCATTAAAATAAGCCTACCTAGTCCCCGAGATCAAGGATTTCAGCTTCATTTTTCATGTTTTCGTGTAGTAAATGCAAGAGTCCGTCGTCACCAGCAAGATATTGGTGTGACGTGTCTGGCCTTTTGCAACCTCAATATCGTCCATTGAAAGATAGTCTTTTGAGGTCATAAGGCGGAGAAGAAGGGGGAACCTCGCAAAAGGACAATGGTCGTCCTTTCCCCACCACAGAAGTTGGTATGACTCGGCGATTGAGAGTAAATTAGAGGGAGTGGTTGAGACGGGAAGAGGCGTTAATTTTATTACCCATTGCTACGATTTCAACTATTGCATTGAGGGGCTGGAGAGATTTTGGAGTCGCGAGCAGGGGTGATGGGTCGAATCGAGCAATTTCTTCTTCCTTGACGGCTTTCGGCCGCAGATTGCTTCCTGGTTTTGCGTCAATGAAGGATCAGTTTCAAGACAAAAAGACTTCGGTGTTCCCGAAGCATTCGTTGCATCAGCAACCTCCTTGAGCATTTTTTCAAGCCATAGCGAGCTATTAGGAATCGTGGAGTTTGATGCTTATGCTCTTTAAGATGTCTCAAGATCGCCATTCGAAGTAATTACGAAAAGGGGAATTTCTATATCATTTCCACAAGCCAGACAGCCACCAAGTTGTTGGTGGTCTAATAGCCTAAAAAAGTCTATTTTCTACTTGTGTGTACGCCACCAGATTCCGAAAAACATGTTTCTATTCTTGATTTTAGCGTGAGAGTTCACTTAACTTAGGCCTCGTCCACTCAGGTGGATCCTTTAGAGTGACAAGACAGAATTCGCGGAATTTCAACCAACCTCTACATTTGGGTTGTGCGTTTAAAAGGTCCCGATACTAACTCTGTTTCCCCTCACAACATTACCCATTCCTGCGTCGCTTGGCGCGTTCTTTGTGTCTTACCGGTGCTGAAACAACAACGTATGTTATCAGAGGATGTAGAGGGCCGAGGAGACCATGGTGTGAGTGTTCACGTTTGGAGTCTCCTCTCGCCGTTTCCATTCTTCGCCATCTCCTGTTTCCTCCTTCATTCTGCCAGCAACTTTTTGAAATACAATGGCTTCTCTGAAAGAGAGTCGGAAAGTCCACTGCCAATTACTTTGTTGTGTATACAGCATTTAAGAAAAGACGGGTTTGTTATAAAGACCACTAAATGCCCTCTAAGTTTAAAAATACCCGTTTCGCTCTAAAGATGTGAGTGTCCTATTACCAGTTAAGGAGTAACACCGTCTCTTCGGTGAAATTATATTAATATCAATTGTCAATGCTCCTTGCCCCAACACCGTTTAGGATGAGTCATCTGCCTCCTGACTTTACTCTGAACTGAGAGGCTGATAGGATAAAAAGAAGAAATAGGAAAAGCCGGAGAAAGCACTCACAACTGGCATTCAGCTTATTTGATAGCCTTGGGTTATTATTTCTGTCTTCCACACTTGGCGCCAAACGATCAGGAGCTCATTACAGGAGCTAACGTTCGGCTTTAACTTCAGAAAAGCCAAAACATGCCTTTCACCATTTGATTCGTCAGAATGTCCTGGCCATGGCGGACTCCCCTCGAGAGTCTATAACTCTTCATCGTGCGCTATTCCTCACCTCAACCCCGCTTTCGCATGTAATTCTCGGAAGTGAGTATTAAAATACGGACGTGATGGGAGCGGAGGGAGGAGGGCAGGGAGGGAGAGAAAGGAGTAACACAAAGGGGAAATAATGAGGGAAGAGCAGTATGTGGATAATCAAGGGTCTGGCAATAATGCCATGAAGATTACCATTTTCTGTCGACGAGTTTGAATTGCCCATAACGTCTTAGCTTGGAGGGTAGGCGCGCAAACTATAAAATAATAGCGAGAAGGTATAGGTATGCACCTGGTTTCCCATCGGTTAAAAAAAAAAGGATTAGAGAGCGGAGTAAACGATGGCGGCTCATAGTGGAACGGAGAGATGAAAGGGGCGATCATGACGAAAGTAAAGATGATAAGGCAACTGAGAACACGCAGCAGAAACAATGAACGCGAGAATACCGTCCCTATAAAACTTTTCTTCGTTCGAGACGCGCAGACGCAACTTCCAGCCTAGACAGATAAGTTATTAGGTAAAGAAAACAGATTTGGGACGTTAAGGGGACGAATGGGCCCCCTTATGAAACTGGACCACGAGAAGAGAACCGATAATTTAAAAACTTCAGTATATCTTGCAAACGAATCGCACTGTATTAGTGCTTAGGACGTGGGTAAAGAGTTGGTGGTCGCCAACTTCAAAGCCTCAAAATAAAAGTAAAATTGTAATTGGGCGAGACTGATGTGCTCCGTCATTCCCTTACTCCCACCGGCACACACTCTCTCGATGCCGTTCTTTGGCTAAGTGAAGTCCCAACCAGCCACCACAACTCGAACGAGTACGTCGCGGACGAGCTCGACAGTTGCGCGCGCGAATTAATGCATCGAGTGGATATAGTTGTTTCGATGGTTTGGCACTAAGACGGTCGTCAACCAATCATGCCGAGAAGTCCATCGCAAACTCACGCGTGGATTGTGAAGGAGGAGGAGGAGGGGAGGAGGGAGGAGGGAGTGTGGAGGGAGGGTAGGAGCTACGGGAGGGAAGGATAAGAAGAAGTAGACGAGGTCGAACTCCGCGGTAGAACGACTGTGATGAGATGTAAGACTGCGCAGTTACGCACGTTGCCGAGTCTCACGAGTACTGACACCGTCGGTGTCATCTTGTGTCTTGGTGACGGGCACCTGCGGGTGGCGCCACTCTGTCCTTGCAGTACGAGCTGAATCGCGAGCGACAGTGGGCTCCACAACCAAAGCGATACATGGCAGACTGCCATTTGAGTTGCGGGCGCAGCAGTGAGTGTGAGGTTTGCAGTATACTTGTCATGTTCAGGTTGACGCCTCAAGTGGGTGTATAACATGGGTTGCAAGAGACGACGAGGGCGAGAGAGCCAACGTGTGCTGTGATGAGTGCCCGTCGCGCCGTGCCTCTCAGTATTACTATCTGCGCCCAACGCGGATACGACAGCGTCGTGGAACGACTTTCTTCCACTCCGTGAGTCGGGGTCTATTTTCATGTCTTACCTCTTTGATACTCACCAGCGCGTATTAGTCACCACACTACAACTGCTTTCCTCGTCTCACCCCACCCCACCCCATCCCAGCCCACCCCCCACCCTGCAATTCTCCTCCCCCTTGCTCCAACTAATCGCTTCTATGCTGCAAGTCCGACAAAACCCCGGCGCGTTAGCATGTGCGGCATTGGTGTTTGGATAGTCTCAGAGGGTGGAGGCCTTCGGATTCGTTCCGTTCACATCGCGTTCATGCTCAGTTCTCAAACCAACTGTGGCCAGAGCAGTCCCTGCCGCCACAACTAACTCTGCGTTGGCGCTGCAAGAGCCATCGACGTGCAGCGACTGACTCTGCGCACTCCACTCAGTGCGTTACCTCACCGGTTGCCAGATTCTGACCGAGTATGCCACGATTCCTATTGTAGAGACTCAGTCCTGATTCACTATTTTGCTATACTTGCCTGAATGGCGCGCTTTTGATGACATGTGGTGCTTGGATAGGTAGCTTTAGACGACGACCTGCTGAATGCTAAGAACAGTCAGACCTTCCACGCGTGGTGAAGCATGTCGGCACATGATCGCCTAACCCCGATGCGGAGTACTGTGAATTCGAGCGGTCCACCTGTTGTTGCTGCTGCTATTTTATTGGATTTCTATGAGAGTGGGCGTCTGCGCGTTTGGGGTTGGCGGCGCTTATGGGATTGAGGCTACTACCCAACAGTTTTCATTTGTTCGTAATTACTGCATTTTGCATACGCGCCTGTTATATCGAATCGAGTCCATCCTTCGATTCGCCAACTTCTATTGGGTTTCTGCTTTTCATCTACTTGGGCCAGTATCTTTTTCTCTAGTTTACTTCTACCTGTTCTGTTGAGAAACATCATTTGTTCCAGCCGTTTTCATCTAGCGTTTAAAGCGGTCAAACTCGACAAACTCCATCCATTTGTGCGTCGATAGTTGCGCTTCAACAACGAGCTCGCAGTCTCCGCAAAATTATCTGAAGTTGCCCACTCCTTCCCTCCGATCAAACTCGTCAACATTTTGCGAAGCGATCTACGGTACTATCCCTTGGAGACAATGCGATTGACAATATCCCGGACCGACTGAAGATTGATGCCAGAATATTGGCGAATAAATATCGAGAGTGGTCCAGCGCCGTAGGTGTTGGATACAAGGCCGGTACGGATAGGCAAGTGTATTTGGTGATTAACTCTCTTGACGCCGCTTGACGATTTGTCGCAATACAGATGTGATTGTCGCGCGGTTGTTAACCGGGATCTGGAGATTTGAGAATTTGACAGTCTTTGAATTCTCAATCAATCCTGAGCAAGCCCTCGTAATGACGCTGACATCTATCTTATGTAGTGACAATGCGTGATCAACGCGGCGAGGCAGTCCTACGAGGGCTGACTCAGCAATAAGTCGCATAAGTTTGTATTTATCCGTATAACGATTTTAGGCTCTCTCGAAAGGAGAAATGCATGAATGCGTTAGACTTCGGTTTGGCATCAAAAACTGTGATGACGATAAAAGACACAGTTCGTTGAAAAAAGGCGCGTTATTTCTTGGTAAAAGTGAAGTGTGACACACCAGATGCTCGATTAATTGCCAAAATACAATCAGAATTCCTCACCACACCCAACAGAGGCAACCACACTCTAGTCATCGGTAGTCTCAACACGGCATGCGCTCGTCGTGGAAGATTGAGAACACACCAAGAAAGAAGATGCGTTGAAATGAGCGATGAGCCAGTTGTCATTAGACAGCAAAGGTTATATTTAACAGTCATTCGTGTTTAGATATTCGCCCTCGTTCTGTCTCAATCTCAACCGCTTGAATCCCAGTTTAAGGGCCACAACTCAACGCCTCATCCCCTACATTCCCGCCCCTCACACACATACACACACACAACACCGCACTCTTTCTCCATTTAGTCTTCCTTCTCCGATCTCACGAAAAAGAGTGATCACAATTTTGGGGTTACAATTCCACGTCTTCCCCATTGCTCCTCAACTACGTACCTCCAATCCAAGTCAATCGTCTTCATCCGGCCACTTCACCGCAGACTGCTCAGACCAGGTCGACGAGCAAATTGCGAAATCCCACACACAACAGCACACACACACACACAACCCGGAACAGACACTCCATTCCGGTTAGAATAGGCCACACGAACACGAAGATCAACAACAGTCCCCAGAACGACAGCAGTGGGGAGGATCGACACCTGCAACACGACGAGCATTTCCCCTTCTGAACAGACGGCGATGCAAAGTCCACATTCACCTCTCCTGCTGAACCTTCTAGTGCCTCCTGTTCCTTCCGCCTTGCACGCCTCTCGAACCCACGATTTACCCAAGTTGACCAACGCAAAGACTTGCCACTCTCGAACATCGTTCCACTGCTACTCCTCCTGCTATAACTGCAACAAATGAGGAAAAAGACGTAAGTGTAGTGGTCTCCGCAGCAATAACATGGCCCCAGACTCTTTGAGTGGCGACGACATGGATACAGATCTGCGGCACAGCATCAGCGAGTATTCGCAGATCGTCATGGGATGCGCGCAGTGACGTCTGAGATTACAAGTCTCAGTTAATGAGAAAAGACCAAGCGTGACTTTCTCAGTAAGTGAATGAGAGTGGTGAGACGGAACAGTGGAGATAGCCTAAGTAGCTCCTTCCTAGAGATCCGCATTTATGGTGTAAGGAACACTATTGAATGGTTGAGAATCCGATAAATCGGTGGAGAAATTGATTTCTTTTTTAATTATCTGCAAATGAAGGGTTTTTAGCAGTATAACTCCAATAGACGCACTTTTGTGGTTGACTGATGACAGGGAAGTGAGGTAGCAGGAGAAGGGCCGCCGTCACGGCGGGGCAGTAGAGACCCGATTTCGGACTGGAGGAAACGGAGAAAAGGCAGACCGATGAAGAGGGCTTCATGATATTATGCAAAGGCGTTAATAAGCAAAGACATACATACAAAAGAATGGAGGTGAGGTAAACGAATCACTGGCCTTACATGACCTGAGTGAATAGAAATAACCTGTCACAACAAAAAAACGTTAAAAGATGGCGACGCGCTAGTCTGAACGTAACTGAGTGCAGCTGCCCTAAACGTTCGAGAGGCATTTGCGAGTTGTTGTGGTTACGACTCACATGTCAAGGGTTGGGCACTCAAGGGATCTACTCGGTCAACAACTTCACTGCACTTCGGTGCCCCTAAACTAGGAATCATAACTCTTTTCACTTCCATGACTTCCGTCAAAAGTAACCGGTGGAAAAAATGTTGTAGCACTGATAAGTGCACCGACTTGGCCACCGATAGAATAAAATAGAGTTGCGAATGTGCTCCGAATATACGCTCTGACGACAGGGCTCGGTCAACAAACAATCACCATTGCGCTAGTAAGCCGTGGTTGCACCTTCATTCCCTATGGCTGGAATTCTGAGGAACTGCCGCCACTGTGGATTGTTGAATCCCACAATGTGTGAGATGTGAAGGAGATAGAGGGTAATGTCGCTTCCAAGAAGAAAGTCGAAGACGAGACAGGGAAGAATGTGCAAAGAGTCTAATTACGTGCGCCTCAGTTAAAAACTCTCTAGGGGATGTTTAAGTGGACATAAGTGGAAGACAGCAATGGAGTAACTAACGATATAAGAAAGGAAATTAAAAGTGGCTAAAGCATCATAAGTCTGGAAAATGGGAAAGAAATGAGTCAATTAAAGTCAGTTCACATTGATGTGGCTACAGCACAGGGGCTGAAAATTGAAGCCATCGACTCTATTTGAAGCTTAAGGAAGACGCAATTGCTTCTGCAACGCAGCCAACAAAGGACACAACTACCTGGTCAGAATCAACTGGTGGGGGAAATAGATGAAGAGTCGACGACTTTTCGACCGCTTTCAAGTGAGGGGTACTGGTAGACGCGTAGTGTTAGATAAACGGCTGGAAAATGATGTTTCTCAACAGAAAGGGAAGTAAACTAGAGAAAAAGAACTGGCCAAGTAGATGAAAGCAGAAACACCAATAGAAGTTTGGCAATCGAAGGAATTGACTCGTCCTTACGGCCGTTGCAATGCAGTATTACGACAAATGACAACTTTGGGTTTAGCCTCTCCCTCAACCCCCAACCCCAACCCCACCCCCCACTCTCATAGAATCCATAAAATAGCAGCAACACAGGTGGCAACCTCCGAATTCACGTACTCCGCCTCGGGAGTTGCATCAGTCCGACATGCTTCCACCACGCGTGGGAAGGTCGGACTGTTCTTAGCATTCCAGTCGTCGTCTACCTCTATCCAACCCACATGTCCACCCAAGCGCCCTTCAGCAATGCAAATTGTGATCGGATTCTCTACATGGAAATCGGCACTCGTCAATCATGCCAACGTTGAGGTACGCTGAGTGGATGCGCAGAGTCACGCTGCCACGTCGATGGCTCTTGCAGGCCAACGCAGACGTTAGTTGTGCGGCGGGCTGCTTTCGCAGTGTTTGTAGATCTGTGACGATGTGAAGCAACGTAAGGCCTCCACCCTCTGAGACGTATTCAACCAATGCCACATTGCTATATGGGTCTTTGTCGCGAACTTGCACATTAGAAGCGTAATTTTTAGTTGGAGAAGTCTGAATAGGAACATTGCAAGTAGCGTGCGCCCGAGCGGCTGCGATGGTGTACATGTAGCGTCTCTCAGCAGACTATTACTATGATCGGTGGGGTGGCGGTTGATGAAGGAAAGCAGTTTAGTGTTGACTAATACGGGTGTGCAGTTCAAAGGTAGCAATTGAAAATTGCACCGACTCCGGTGGAAGAAGTCTCCACTTCTCGGTTGTCAGATGTGAGGCGGCACTCATCACAGACACGTTGGCTCTCTCGCCCTCGCCAGTCTTGCAACCCATTTTACACCCACTTGAGGCCGTAAACCTGAACATCACAAGTACTGCAAACCTCCACTGCTAGCCCCCACTCAAATGGCATCTCTATTGTTGCCCATCCCACCGCATCGTCCGTGAGGGACACAGTGGCGTCCACCGCAGGTGCCCTCACCAGACACAAGATGAACCCGACGGTGTCATCCCGTGGACTTCACAATGCTAAACTGCGCAGGCTTACATCTCCATCAACTCGTGTACCGCGGAGTCGACCTCGTCTACTCTTCGTTCTTCCCTCCCTCCCTCCCTCCCTTCCCTCCCTCCCCTCCTCCTCCTCCTTCCTCCTCCTCCTTCAACAATCCACGCGTGTGCAAATGACTTCTCGCTGCATGTTGGACCATTGTAGCCAACCATCGAAACAACTATTCCACGAATGCATTAGTGGGCGACTGTCGACTCGTCCCGCACCGTACTCGTCGACCTTGCTGGGGTCGGTGGACTTCACTTACCAAAGAACGGCATCGAGAGAGCTGCCTGCCGGGCGAGTAAGGGAATGACGCGAGCACATCAACCTCTCTCACCACGACTGAGTCAGGAGATGATTACTTTCATAGTGTAAGTTAGCAAGTGGGATGTCAACGTCGGTTCGAATTGACAGAGCGTTAATGCAAAGGCAGAGGACCTACGAAGTTTCAGAGATGAGTCGTCCAACTTCTACTTATTATTCAGCACCACATCACCTGAACGTGGAGATAGGGTGACACTCTATCTATGCTTCAGTTCTATACCCGGTATTTGAACAAGTCGTCTCCCATGCTTGTTCATATTTAACGATGTGGAATTGAACTGGACTTGGTAAATTGCTAAAAAAGAAGACCTGTAGACGTGTCTGCCGCCTAGCGGTACGCTATTGCAGTTGTTGCAATGTTTCGATCATGGGATAATTGTATCCATCTTCCTCTTTT
>QEYB01001293.1:0-21890 GCA_017562135.1 Dipylidium caninum
ACGTCTTCTGACTTCCACGATGGTCGCTAACAGGCAGGAATATTCGAGAAGGACGTTAATCGTGTCGATGTTGCTGACGAACAAATGCGTACGAGGAAGCCTCACCGAAGTGTGAGACTACTTAATTAGAGTTAGGCTGTCAAAGAGGTTGAACATTTATTTCCGTTAGACATGCATGTCGGACACCTCGTTACTCCATTTATTCCGTTGAATCGAGGTTGGTGTGTCTCTCACGATCCATCGGCTGCATAGGATGTTTGACGTGGCGCAAGAATTGAGGATTTTGCTCTGATACCATGTGTTTAGGCGAGTGGTGGATTTGTTGATAGGATTTGGACAGGAGGAGCATTCCCATGTGACGTAATTTTGCTCGCCATGCTCCCTGGCGTGGCAATTCCTTCTCTCCTCTGCCCTCGCTCTCGCACCGAGTTAGAACTTGTGGGGGGAACTTGCCTAGCCCATTCTCAGAGTCTGGAGAGGGCAATGGAAGTCGCCTTGAAATATACCTCTCAGACAGCAAGATTGTAGGCTGAAAGGTGAGTGGCTCAGACTAGAAAAGTAGTAGAACCGTGTGGAAGCCACCATTGACTTTTCGCAAATCACTTTGTCTTTCAGTTCGTAGAGTAGGAAAAGAAGAGTCGATGGTCAGGCTACTCTCCTGACTTGGGTAGTCCAAACCGGCACTAAATAAAAGTACCACCTGCTGGACCAAGCGGACTGTCGATATTCGCATTGTGACCACGTCGTCGTAATCGCATCGCCTTTCTCGTACCACCACGATTCGCCCACCAAACATCTCGACTAAACACAAGGCGCAATTTTACGCCAGCTTTGTGGCCGGCCAGCAATATAACGTCTTCGTGTTGGAGGGCTAACGCATCACGCGTCCTGACCGGAAGAAAAGATCCCACGAGGTACATTGGAAATGTCCAAACGTCGTGAAGACTCGCACTCTGATGCTCACTCCCATCTCCAACTCACCTCGACCAAGCATCAGCACCTAAACCACCACTATGAACAGAGGACGCAAATAGGTCGTCCTTGGGAAGTCAGGTGCTGGTTCAGAGGCAGCATTTGGCGGAAGGAGAGGCAAGAGCAGATAATAACTTGACATGCAAGATTGCACCAAACCCGGCAAAAGACCGGTTGAGTGATGACAGGAATGAGTGAGCCTCCTATTGTGCAGCCCCACAGAGGACGACATGAAATGCGCCCAGCAGTAAAAAGTGGATTGCCGAGGCCTGCAGGCCATCAACGGGCCACCTAACTTCGCACCAGGACAAACCGATTACAAAGAATTTAGCAGCCACAGCCAACTAGACCCCTTCGCAAAATTACACTGCCTCAACGCCACCCATCGCTGCGAAAGAACTCCCTGCCTTAAATCTCACCTCTCCCCATGGCTTTTCAGACCATCGGACGACAAGTCCATTCCTGCTCCACCTATGTACCAGATGACCTGCTGTGTCCCAACCACCAACATTCAACTGCATACACTGAGGCGTCTCCGAGCAGACGATCTTCTAACTAATCTGCACTAAATCCTCCAACCACATCACTGCCTTCTTGTTCCACGTTTAATTTATGTGAATAGAGGGTCATTTTGTGGTCTGGCGCATGTAATCCAGATCGCCATCCAATCACTTTAAACGGTCCAACCCATGGTGCGAACATAGGCAACCACATACTTCCACGACACCCATTCACGAGGATCAGCCAAAGGATTCGCCGCGCAAGGTGAGAGACGAGCTGTTGGAGAGACAGGACAAAGCAGAACGATAACGCTTCTCAGAAAGTGTGTGGCAATGTCGTAAATCGACAATAGTGTGCAGCCATTTCACCACAGAAGTGGACATACGAGATTTAAAGCTTCAAGAGAACAACGGTTCTTTTCGTGAATGTCCTTTAGCCGCAGGGCCCAAAATGAATGTTACTCTTTCACACAGCAACGTAACGCCCTTATTCTCTTGGCTCCTTTCCTAGTGCCAACAAGGTGAGAGTTCCAGCATTTCTATTCTTCTCCTGCCAGCAACAATGCGCTTTCCGCAATCACCCACGCCAGAACCAGACATCGCCACAACGCACCATTTGGGCGCCAATGAGACAGAACGAGATTTCCGCCAACAGCCGTCAGACGATTGCGAGAATTAATAAACGAACAAAACAGGTCCAGCAGCTCTACTCATTGCCTGAAGACTCTACGATAAATGGCAACACGGAAACGTCGACGATAACTAATATGACATCGTTGTCCTCTCAATTGATGTATGCCAATGTTGGGCGTGTCGGCAGTGGGCATGGGAAAGCGAATTCACGTTTCGACATACTCGCCACTGCACTTGCCACACGTCAGATATTTCTTCCCAAACATATATTCGCCCCTCCTACAGAATCACATCCCAAACTGCCCACAGCGGACCCGGAGCAAAACATAAAAAACAGCAAGTCACCCTCACCCGATCCTACGTCAACAATGAAGAGTTAGGAACGCTGTAACGGAAATCAAGAAGCACCCCCCGTGCCGATTTCAAGGCGTAGAACACGGTACCCGGAATGTAACAGCACACATCTCCCGAACAGTATGAGTAAGAGGCCAACAATCTTCCCTACTTTCCCTTCGCATTTTGTCTCTGCAATCGCCCTCTGGCTGCTTACAACAAATAACCGTCCCAAGGCAGAGGTACCTAGACCCAACCCCAACACCACGGCCACACACCCTACACCAGCAGATGGGACAAACTATCACATCCCAAATCATCGCCATTACACTGACCAAACACCCTTCAAACAACCAAGCCCATCTCATCTAACATTCCCAACACTCAAAACCCTCCTGTCGTCTCGTACATTCTCTGACGCTCGAGCTAACCAATCCCCCCCATCAAACCCAAACACCACACCAACTCCACCCCAAAACACAAAACACCCACCACAAAACCCCCAACAACAAACACAACCACACCCCAACCCTACAAACCACCAACCACTCGTGAGAGCAACTGCCGGCTAAATTCCACACGCAGCATCTTAAAAAGCCCCTCACCGCAACAAAACACACCAAATACGGACGTCAATGTAAAAGGTGCAAAACATTGACTCGAAAGCGAAATAATTCCCAAGCTCGAGATGTCCTCTCTCCTCTCTCTCCTCCCTCTCCTCCTCGTTCCCTTGACTCTTTCTAACCTCGTTTCCCCCTGCTCGCTGCAGCCACGTGCTGATATTTAAATCGTGAAAACTGTTTTTAACGCGTCGGCGAGTAGAAGGTGTTGGAGCGTAAGAGAGCATCGGCGAAGGAGGTGCACCATGAGCTACCTGCTAGCGCGAATGTGTAAGCAGCAAAAAGTAAAGAGCGCTACTTCCCCTAGCCCTTTCTCTTTCTCTCTCCTCTCTCTCTTTCTCTCTTTCTCTGCCCTCACACCTCAAGAAACCGGGCTTAGACAATTATACAAGGGGAGCGCACACCCACTTCGACTCTTAACCCCCAACCCATTCCAACATCCAGCGTAATTTCTCCACTAGTCACCTCAACCACAGCAACAATTTAGCTCTAATCATTTCGCCTACGAAATATCACAATCCGCCTTCCATTGCGCCATAACGGGAGTCAATGTGCGAGTTCACTAACCGAGGAGGCGAGTTTGAGCGAAGATGTCGACGAAAAAACACCAAGTAAACTCCGCAGACCACATCAAGTCTCTAATTCAGCTCAACATTAACTGAGGGCTGTTCACACACTTATTGCCGTTACAGGCAACAGAAACTCAAACAGCCTGTTGCCTGCTGAGCTGTCTGCACTAATCCAAATGAAAGCGATTTCTCACCTCAGATCGCAAAAAGCCAACTTTACCACATATCGACTATGCCTTCTCTCTCTCTCTCTAACCGCACTGTGCTACAAAACTGACTTCTCTGTACAAGTTTTGAGAAATCGCCTCTACATTCAAACTGATTATGTTAATCGCAGTTAAGTTGATGACATGTGGAGGAAATGTGCCACCACGACTACAGCATTTTTTCTATGTCTATATTTTGTTCGGTCCATTATCATTCCCTCCTCTCTGTCTGTCGTCCATCCCCTACTGCCTCTTCCGACCACGTGATGTCCACTGCTTCGCAACTCCGCCACGCGTCCAGCCTCGTCTGCCACGGTGGACGCGCACAAAGCCTTGTTACATGTGATTGTGACTGCCATGCCAACCCCATTGTTTGGTAGTTGAGGTCGTTCTTCGCCTCGCATCACTTTGGCGTGGGAGAGGGTCGGAGAGAGACGACGAGAGACGGCGAGAGACGGC
Source organism: Dipylidium caninum (assembly GCA_017562135.1). NCBI lineage: Eukaryota > Metazoa > Platyhelminthes > Cestoda > Cyclophyllidea > Dipylidiidae > Dipylidium > Dipylidium caninum. Next base: position 4,293 of record QEYB01001293.1, read on the forward strand.
GGAATGAGAACTACGTCGCGCGATGAGAGGAGCGAAGGTGAGGCGAAGGTGGATGGGAGAGAGCATTCTTCCCTTTTAGATGAGACGCCTCCCAATGTCCCCTCCGCACGCGATCACAAGTCGAGGCTGGACGAGACAAAGGAGGCCACCGCAGGCAGTCGAACGAGCAACAGGCAGTGTGGAGATGTGAGGCCCCGCGTCGAAATGGGGTCGCGGAAATTGGCCATTTGCTACACAAAACTCGCCGAAGCCCGCGGCCACAAGTTCCGCTGTTGTGCGTGCGGCGAGGTGCTGAGGCGACCGGTGAAGTTTGAGGCTTGTGGACACTCGTGCTGCTCCACGTGTTACTCGGACATCGCCTCGTAGGTATCTGTGGCATTAGCAGAGTTGCTTGGTAGGTCGACGAGTCGTTGTCCGGTGGACGAGAAGTTGTTGGAGCGGAGTGCGGTGACGGTGGACAAGCAGATGCAGCGGGAGTTGGAGCATCTGGGAGTGAAGTGCAATTACTCCGAGCAGGGCTGTGAGTGGACGGGACTGGCGATTGAACTGCCAGATCATCTGGACGAATGTCAGTGTCGTCTTGTCACGTGCATCTACGATTGTGGAGTGGAGTTCGAGGTGGGTTCGTGCGCGGCGAAGTGAGAGTTGGCGTGAGTGTGCTCGATTAGGCTTGGGAATGTGTGAGGAGTCGACGGGAAGAGGCCAAATTGTGTGCTGCTTGTGTGTCGAGATGGAATGCGGGTGGAAGGACGTGGCTTCCTACGACTCCGTGTGTTGACGAGTCGGAGGAGCGCAAAATAGTCGGCTTGGTTGCGTGACCGCCTCGTGGCACTGGTTGGGGAGGCGAATCACATCGTGTTGAGTGGAGAGCGGGCAAGACGTGAATGGGAAACTCCCGAAAGTGATGTGTACGCCCTCCTCCGAAGTTGGTCCAACACCCACCCCAACCCGCCCCCCACCACACCAAAAACACCAGAATGTGGTAAGCGGGACGTGGAGGTGTGCGATCCTGTTCGTCACTGAACGCAGCATTGTGACGCTTTGAACGTGGAGAGGAAGAATGGATGAGTTGGAATTGCGTCACGTTGAACCGTCGAGCCTGTTCATAGCCGACACACACGTGGTGAGGTTGTGCATGAATGCGAGCGATATTTCACCTGGTGCAGGTGCGTTTCATGGAGCAGCACATCACCACCGACTGTCCGCGTCGTCCAGTGGTGTGCCAATTCTGTCAGGAGAAGATAGAGATGCACCAGCAAGCGGAACACATGCAGGTGTGCAGACGCTTTCCCATCGCCTGTCCCAATGAGTGCAAACGGCGGGAGGTGCCGAGGGAGGAGCTGACAGCCCATTTGCAGAGTGAGTGTTCTCGACAGGTGCAGAACTGTCCTTTCACCGAGCACGGGTGCACCTATCGTGGGAGGAAGCGCGAGATCAGGAGTCATTTGACGGAGGAGATAACGCTGCACGTGCTGCTGCTACGCGATGCTGTTCAAGGCTTCCACAACCTCCTCGACCTGCAGGTGAGTCGCTGTTTGTCACCCCGCGAGTCTTTATTCCACTCTGAGTGAACAGGCTGTGAAGGCGAGCAGGCAGCCAACTGTTCGGGGGTGAGGCGAGGCGAGGCGAGGCGGGGGAGAGAGAGCGAGACAAGGAGACAAGAAGTCCGATAGATCCCCTATTCTGTTCTCTCCTCGATGCCCATTTTGCTCTCTCTCTCACATACACACACATGCAGACACCCACGACCTCTTTGTCCACATGTTGACTTAGCGCTTCATAGGAGGCGTCAAGTCAGAACTCCCCTCTGCCATTAGCTCCATGGTGAATTACTGCAAGGCGTAGTGTTATCAGTGGGTCACAGGGACGCACTGGGGTGGTTGATGGTTGCAGACTCTCTCGCCATGTTCTGCAGTCTGCTGCCTGGTAATCCTTGGGAGGCCCGCGTAGCGATACAACGCGAAGTGCATTGGTTTCGGTCATTGTTAGTGTCCCCTGACAAATGCGCACCCCAGATGTGTCTGTGGAGATTGTGGCCACTTGCATTGTCTGTCACGCAGGTAAACAGGGCGAGGTGAGAAATTGAGCAGTCCTCCAGACTGTGCGGCGTGGAGTCCGAATCAGTGGCCAGGCCACAGTTCTTCCCCCTCACCAGAGTTTAGCCTCGTTGCACCAAAGGCGATGTGCCCCAAGGATATACGGCGAAAGGTGGAAGTAGAGGAGTTTTGTGTTATGTTATGTCTGTGTTGTGTTGTGTTGAACAGGCGCAGGCTGTTCGCGAGAGTCAGGCGACAGTGAGGAGGCTGCAGATGAAAATACAGCGGTTCGAGGCCTTCTTCGAGCCCTCCTTCGTATGGCGCATCGACGGTTATCGGGAGAAGGTGGAGGAAGCTCAACAGGGTCGCAAAACCACGCTCTTCTCCAGCCCATTCTACAGTCACCGCCACGGATACCGCATGTGTCTGTCGATTTGCCCCAATGGGGAGCAGCGTCAGAGAGGGAAGTACCTGTCGGTGTTCCTGTGCATCTGTCGTGGCGAATACGACGCTCTGTTGAGCTGGCCCTTCTCGCACCCCGTGAGTCGCTCAGTGACCGAAACCTCTCTCACCTTGCATCTGCTCAGTTTATAAGCCTGCGAGGAAGACTTCCTTGTTGCCATAGTGAATTTCGTTCCTGAAAAAGTGTTATTTGCGTTTTGTTGAACGAGCCACGAGGACGGAGTTGGTCCGCTCCAGTGTCGGATATTGCAGTGCACTGGCCGCCTGAACGAAAGACATAGGAAATGACTATTCTCATAAGTATAGAGAGATCATTCATCGGAGGTGCACAACAACCGGTCACATATAACTAGACGGTTGTTAGGCCGGACGTCGACAGTTGGCAGCAGTGCATTGTCGAGCTGCTTGCAAAGCACAACACGTTGTCCAGCCAATAGGGATTCCTCTCAGTTTAGTGCTCCAGTTGGAGAGATAATCAGTGTGCATAAGCCGCAAGTTCTATATTGAATTTGGTTTGCTTCCTATCCATAGTTGTCTCTCGCTCTCCTTTCACTCTGTTTGTAAGTCCTGCCTGACTGCTGCATGCGTCCTCTCTTAGCCGATTTGCACTGCCATCTCATGCTTGAGCGACAAGTCTGCGAGGGAGAACTGACTGCGCACTGTTGCGTCAATAAGGCCACAGGCGTGATGTTCCTGTTCGTGAAGTGAGCTAGTCGACTCCAAACTGTGCTACGTTGAGTAGTACTATTTCGTATGGCACCTGCATGGGTTAAGGTTACAGTGTTGTCAGCCGTACCTAGTAAAAACCGTCGCCTGAATGACTCTTTCATGGGCTTCTGCCTCGTGACGTCTATCCCACACAAAGCAGCCCCGCCTACTTACTACTTCATCAGTAGCACGCGGTTGACAGTCTTCCACATCGGTCAACCGAACGTGCTACTGGGTCCAGACTATGTCCCGTGCCAAGTGCAAGTGGATGTGCAGCGCTAGTGACACACCCCTTTCTGTTGCCGCACAGATCACACTGAAGCTGTTGGACCAGAACATCGACCCAGGATTGCGACAGGACCATGTTGTGACGATTCGACCCAACCCCATACCCAGCAACAACGCCTACCTCAAACGGCCCTCGAGTGCGCGCAACCAGTGCTTCGGATCGCCCAGATTCCTCGAGTTGGAACAACTGCGCCTACGCGACTTCGTGGTTGACGACACACTCTTCATCAAGGCCGTTTTCGACATCACTCAGTAGCTCGTGCTAACGCATTCTCGCCGTGACTACGCGCAGTTGCCCACTGAGAGCATTGCCCGTGTTGTTCCACACCGCTCTACACCTCGACTTGAGCCATCCATAGCATCTACCGCGATGTATTGTGCTGTGAATAGAGGTGTGAGTGTGGAAGTGTGAGACACCGTAACAGTGTGCCGAGATGACCGCTGGCAAGAGAACAGGATGCGATTGTGAGTCGATGGAGGTCACTCTGTCTATTGCTTCGGTGCGTAGTCTGCACTATTTGTGCTCTCCGCCAAACGCGCTGTCGATGACGCCAACCTGGGGCGGAGAGCAGTTTGTGACAATGATCTGTGTCCATCTTATTGTTGCCAGGTGCGAGGTGTGTAAGGAAAGGATGAGGATTTGTGGTGGAGCATGTGGACGTTCTACCGCATTGTCGGCCAAAGTCATCTCGGCCACAAATAGAAGGAACACGTGACAAGCTCTGCTTTGGCCATACACTGTTGTGGACTCGTTACCTGACGATCATGCGAGTCCATTAAGTCTGTCTTTTCTTCCGGCAACTGTATGGAGGTTACAAATAGACACATCTCAACTGGTTTACAAATGGCAGCCCACCACTCACCTCTGCCGTCTGGGCGAAGAAGGGGAGGAGTGAGGGTAACATAAGGCCCTGGTGACTTTTATTTTTGTCCGCTTTCCTAAACCCAATTTTAACTCTTTACTTCTCCCTCAGTGAAGAGGTGCTCCCTGTCAGAGAGGAGGGCTTCGCCATCGCTGATGTAGTGTAAGGAAGCATATGAGTAAACCAGTCGTGTCTGTGTGCAGGAAGACTTCAACATCGAGACATGGGTGCCTGTCCACACGGTCATTGACTAGTCGTGGCGAGAGGTCGTCTCGTGTTCACAGGACCTATTTGCAACTGGTAGCAAGGCAGTGGTCATTGCAAGTGACAATGTGGTCGCCTTTCACACCTGGTGAGTGGGTAGACTGGAGGTGGGGAGGAGAACTGAGGACTGTAAACCAGGCAGTATCCTGTCAGTCCAACGTCTGTCTGGCTTACCGCCAAGTCGCCGAGTGTCGGTGGTAAAATGGAGATGGTAGAGACCCGAGGGTGACTGCTGGCCAGTCTCGACTCGTCATGGCACCTCACTTGCGCCACACAGCCAACCGTTACCAGTGGAGGTGCGTGAGGCGCTGCCGAAGGCTGCCGGTGACGCAATGAAATGCCACGCTGTTAATGGTGATTATAGGGGTAATGGACCGGGCACATGTTCACACAGGTTGAAGTGGAATCTTCCCACACGTCGTGTGAACTAGCCGAGCTGTGGTGTGCATTCACCGGTCGTGTTGGAAAGGTTAAGGGAGAGGCTGCGCCACCGGAAAGGCCGCCGTCGTGATGGAAAGGGTTATTGTCCTGCCTTCTTCCCACGGGTGGCTATGGCTTGGGCAAATCTAGCGCCAGTTCCATTTGAGGCGTGAATGGCGAAGAGTTAATTCCCGCATCCCGACTCACCAGATCAGTTGGGTTGGTGTGGAGGTGAAGATGCAAGTTAATGCACGTGTCAGACGAGTGGTGTGCTTGAGGACTGAGAGTGATGCAGACTCAGCCATTCCAGTCCTCCTGGCGACCGTCAGGTCCTCTGCCACGCGGCTGAAGCCGGACCAGTTGATGTGTGGTGACTGGTCGATGGTCTCCTCCTCACCCTCTCCCAGTAGGCAAGCGAAGTGGAAAAGATGGCTTTTGCGATGCTTGAGGTGAGAAATCGCCCATTTGGAAGTGCACAGCTCAGCAGCACAGGCTTTTGAGTTTCTGTGCCCCACGGGCAAGTGTGAACAGCCCTCAAATGTTGAGCTGAATTGAGACTTGAGTCTCGACTCTCGACTCTCGCTCAACGCCTCCTCGGTTAGTGAACTCGCACATTGACTCCCGTTATGGCGCCAATTGAGGCCGGATGTGATAGTAGGCCGAAATATTAGAGCCTAATTGTTGGTGGTGGTGAGGTGACTAGTTGGAAAACGCTGGATGTTGGAATGGGTGGGTTAAACATCGAAGTGGTGTGCGCTTCCCCTTGAATTGTCTAAAAGCCGGTTTCTTGAGTGTGTGAGGCAGAGAAAGAGAGGAAAGGAGAGAGAGAGAGAAAGAGAAAGGGGGCTAGGGGAAGTAGCCTCTGTTACTTTGGCTGCACACATTGCGCTAGCAGGTAGCTCATGGTGCACTCCTTCGCCGATGCTCTCTTACGCTCCAACACCTTCTACTCGCCGACGCGTTAAAACACACGAAATATCAGCACGTGCTGCAGCGAGCAGGGGGAAACGAGGTTAGAAAGAGTCAAGGGAACGAGGGAGGAGAGGGAGAGAGAGAGAGAGAGGACATCTCGAGCTTGGGAATTATTCCTCAGTCAATGTCACCTTTACAGCCGAATTGGTGTGTTTTGTTTGCGGGTGAGGGGCTTTTAAATGCTGTCTGTGGAAAGCCGCACTCACAACTCAGCGTTCAGAGAATGTCACGAGACGACAGGAGGGTTTTGAGTGTTGGGAAAAAAGCAGATGGGCTTTTAGGTGTCAAGTGAGGCGATGATTGGGAGGAATATTTCCACCCCGCACTTGTTAAGCAGCCAAGGCGATGCAGAGACAATCGAAGGGAAGAGAAAGTGGCCTACAACTTCGGGAATGTTTGCGACACCCGGGTACCTGCACGCCGAAATCCCACGGGGGTTCTTCTTATTCCTACACTGCCTACTCTTCATTGGCGACGTGGATCGGCGTGAGGGGACTGCTGCCCCCGGTCCCGTGGGCAGTTGGGAGGACGAGGAGGGGCGATAAGTGGAAGAAACGACGTGGCATCAGTGTCGAGTAGCGAAACCGTGATTCCTCTTTTCCACACCCACTGCCGAACACACGCCACAGTTGCATGCATCAATTGAGAGGACGAACGATGTCAAAGTTATCGTTCGAGCGTTTCCGTGTGCCAAATTTATCGAGAGTCTCAGGCAATGCTTAGAAGTGCTGAGCCTGCGATAACTCGCAATCGTCTTGACAACTGCGAAATCTCGTCTGTCCATTCTGCCAAATGGTCTTCATTCTGTCTGGCTGGTAATCGGAAAAGCGGCATTGCTGCAGGAGAAGAATGAGAAACGCGGACTCTCTCACCTGTTGGCACAGAAAAGGACCCAAGAGATAAGGGCGTACGCTGTGAAGATGTACATTCATTTGCCCTGCGGCCTAAAAGGAATCACGAAAGGAGACCGTTTCTCGAATGCTTTATCTTCTATGTCCACTTCTGTGCGGAAATGGCTGCACACTATTCGATTACGACAGCCACACACTTCTGAGAACTCGTTTGGCTTTGCTGTCTCTCAAACAGCTCGTCCCTACTTGCGGCGATCCTTTTTGGCTGATCCTCGTGAATGGTGTCGTTGAAATGTTTCCAGGCGCACCATGTGGACGTTTAAAGAATTGATGGCACTGGATTACATGCGCCACAAAATGACCTCAACATAGAGAAAACGTGAACCAAGAGGCAGATGGTGGAGAAGGCAGGAGAGAAGACCTCGCTCGTGGAGACCCTCAGGTATGCAGTTGAATGTGGTGGGACACAGGCAGTCATCGGACAGGGCGGAGAGGAAGGACTGCGTCGTGGCGAAAAGCCATGGGGAGATGATTTAGGCGAAGTTCTTACGCATCGATGGTGGCGTTTCCAGGCAAGTGTAATTGCGAAGGGTGTCTAGTTGGCTGTGGCCAACTTTGAATGGTTCCGGTGCGAAGAGGTGGCCCGTTGATGGCCTGCAGCTCGGCAATCCCCACTCACTGCCTGCGCATTTATGTCGTCTCTTGTGGGCTCACATAGGAGGCTCACTCATTCCTGTCATCACTCACCGTCTTTCCGTTTGGTCAACTTCATGTCCAACTACTGCTCCTCTCCTTTCCTGCCAAAAATGCTCCTCTGAACCACACTGACTTCTCCAAACGACCATTGCGTCCTCTGCATTGGTGAAGTGCCATGCTGTCCGAGGTGATTGGAGGAGTGAGCATTTGCGAGTCTTCACAACGTGGACATTCCATGACTCGTGGATCTTTTCTTCCGTCAGACGCGTGAAGGCGTTAGCCTACCACACGAAGACGTATATGCTGCCAGGCCACAAAGCTGGCGTCAAAATGGCGCCATTTTTAAGCTTATTTTGAAGGAGATTGTTAACACCTTTAATCCATTTTATTATACAATCTGGTTGTTTAAATCGTTAGTTTCGCCAAGGTTAAGGCGATGTAGCTAGCGTGATGTTAATGTGGCTAGATTGGACGTCCGAAACTGTTCTCGTCCCAGCGCCAGAAGATGGAAATGAGGTTTCGTATTAAATTTAGCCTGTCTATAAATGAACATCTTATCAGGTGACATTTTTTGTTTGGTAATAAACTTTAGGACTTTTTGAGGCATTATTCAAACCTTTTATTTATAACAAGATATCAATTGAGGTGTCTGCGAATGATAGCATATCTGGTGGAAATCGTTTTCACCTAAGTTCCACCAAGTAGTTTCCGGTTTCCTAAAAGTGTGGAATTTTAGAAAAATAGGAAGGCCTTCTGATTTAACCATGATTTTTAGTTTGCCGCAACTTTCTTTTATTGCCCTCAACTTCTGCTGCTGCATCCCCTATCGTATGTCACGCAATCTCTGCACTTCTTTAATTTCTCTTATTAATTACTTACAGAATGACTGTTGCCAAATGTATGAAATTCATAACTGCGTATTTTAGATAACGAGTAGTTAATACGATCTATAGCTAAATCGTGACGAGGTAAATGAATTGTGAAAACATCTTTAATAAGCATTAAACCTCAAGCTCTGACTATTGCGATTTCCTATTCGCGATAAGTAGTTATTCTTAGACCAATTTTGACTCATCAAAACTTGTTTTGACCAGACGGTTATTCGGTACTCTCGACAGATTATCTAGGAAGAATACAGCTAGTACTTCTCGTGAAAGATGTTGCATGCGTAACATCCGTTTGTATGCTTATGGACTGTCGTATTGGAAGCTCGTACGTTTCTCTATTCCGCGTTAGAGTATTTGCCTTATGACGCAAGGTTTACTGAAATCTAAGGGGAAATTGGAGCGTTTGTAAGTGTTTGACTAGGGAACAGTTAATCGTTTGACTCCATTACGTCAATAGTTTTAACGGATGATCGCCAGCAAAAATTTGCAAATTATCTACTTCACTCGTGAAAAGAATTAGATGGTTAACGGGGAAAATTACGTCATGACTTTCTTTACTTTGAAACAGAATATTCGAAAGGTGTCATTCTGTTCAGTATTTATCCTATTATTCGAGGCATGTTTCCTCATTCTTTTCCTTAAGGGGATGAATGGGGACTCGTGCATGGCCGCCAGCACAAACGATTAAAGGTTAATTTGAAGAGTTATACGCAATCATGGATTGCACACGAATTTGCATCTGAGTCAAGACGTTCATTATTTCCGTTGATAATTAAGCTAAAATGGTGTGGAGTGGCATTTGAGATAACTTCCTAAGGAGTAATAATTTCGGCGAAATGCCGGGCACTCACAAAGGGTTGTTTATTGCCATTCTGACTGCAATCTTGATTTTTCTCTAGGCTGACAACATCGGCTGCCTGCTGTTCTTTAACAGAACTTGTACTTTATGCCAAATGCGTACAAATAATAATGGCATTACGGTTTGGAGAGAATTTGCGTGACAAAGTGGCCGCGCACCCGACAAGCAAACCGACTAGAATGATTGAATGTCGTCTGTTCGCCTCTTTGAAACACTAGCTAATCGAGGCGCGAACAGTGAGCTGTAAGCTAATTATGCTGAAGCTCCTAGGGAGTAGAGCGTCCACGTTCACTAAACGATTTACGCGATCAAAACCATTCACCTCTTTGTTTATTCGCTCCTCGTACTTTTTGCTCACTCAGAATGACGCCTATTAAAGTCCAAGTGCTTTATTTAATCTGGAGAACTGAACACTCCGCTGAATCACCTTGTTAGATAATTGGCAATAAGCGGTAAGCGGCCTCATTGCATCATATAGATAATGCGTACAACTTGGCTGTTGGCCTACTAAGAGCAAGAGAATCTCGTTAGACCGTCAGAAATTACATGAGGAACGTGTGGACTCGATGCATGGAGCTGAGATCGGAGAGTTTCCTTAAAAGTGGATCTCAGAGGTGGCACCACTAAAGACGCTGATTGGACCAGAATGCCTTTACACATGCCAGGGAAGGCGGGAGATCCAGGTTGGGATAAAACTTAGAACGAGGCTTCAAATCTGAGTAAATTATAATTCCGCCGTCTCACTCAATCGGCCTTGTCACTTCTGATCGAGCCATCCGCGAAAGATAAACGCTGAACAGCCGCCACTGTATGCTACGATTCCACAATTTTATCCATCATCACAGAGTGAGTGGTTCTCTGTCTCTCCTCTTCTCTCCGCGACTTGTGTGCGGCAGAGTGGAGCGTCTGCGCTGACACACGACAAGGCATGCAGACTAGTGCTGACAATAAACATTTTCTATCGACAAGACTGTCACGGATTAACCATTAATTACCTCGTGGCACGCAATGACTTCATTTACTAACTTACTTATTGGGGTAAATGCACTTTAGGCTTATTGGAGATGGCATGAAACCGTGGTGTCTCCCCTTGCAAACGCGCTATGGGCATTTTTGAGTTTACACGTGACTAGTCCTGCATGTTGATCTGGAAAGCCATAAATCACCAGACTTTCAACGACACTCGTTGTGAGCTGCGGCGTCTGTCGTTGGAGGAGAAACGTGTGACAGAAATTGAATGAATGACCAAAGGAACCATTAAAGTCGAACAGCGTGGAAGTTCGCCAATGGAATAACCGACACCAGGTTACGGACGGTAACAATATTAAATTTTGTGCTGTCGTGTCAATTGGGGTAGTCGAAACTTGCTCAAGCGCACCAGTTAGTCCGCATTTATTGTAAAGCACTGCCACGTACCAGTAGAGATGGCTGAAAGTGGCGCATTTGGATGGTCGGTTAGTGTGCTCTCATTTCTCCGGATCTAATCTTCTAATAACTTTCATCCTTCATTCACATTGCTCGGGAAAAAAGACTTGGTGACTCCTATGTCCGATGCAAATTACATGTTGATCGTAGCGAAATTTTGACATGTTATAGTATAAGACGTTGCTTTCAGAGCCCTGGCAATTTATTGCCAGGAAGTCTTGGCTTTCAACCACCATCTATCTGGAACTTTGACATTTATAAATGAGTTACTTTTTCAACTTAGGTGGTTTTGTTCATTTCCTGGGGTACACGTATAGCTAGCGAGTTTCCTCATGAAAAGCATTGGACAATTGTGCTGCGTGAAGTGTAAAGTAAAGACCAAAAACGAACTACGTGAAGATAGGTCCTCACTTTTATCACATTATCTGCTTGTCCTTACATATATGAATTTTATCACCGGGTTGAAGTATACGTTAATTACGAGAAATATCTTCTCACGGGGTGCCGTTGTGCCTTTAAAAATTTGTCCTCACTTCCGGCATATCAGGGGAGCACGAATAACTAAGTAGTCTGGGGTCGTCCGACCGACCAATGAAACCTCGGCCTTGACTCGCAACAGATGACCAATAGCGTGGCAAAGCCGTTAGGCTGCGGTTCTTGCAATAAATGAGCCATTCACAGAGTTCAGTCACCTCTCCACTTTTCACTCTCAGTCACTTCACCAGTCATCAGTCTGCTGTCGACCTGTTCCCTCCTGCTCCATCTCGAATGTCGATAGGATTAAACTCCTTGTCTCCATTGATGGCTTCACCATGATTAATTTCCTCGAGCGTGACATCCGAGCTCTCTTTGGTGCTTCAAGAAACACCTAAACTGTCTATAACAGAGGCGGTTACAAGCTCCGGCCTCTCCTTACATTATTTCCCGCTTCATTACATAATAAGCCCGTCATTTCGACGCGCCTGTTTTGCAGCACGCGACAAGTGAAGCTGATCCCTGTAATTTAAGCCCCCTCATGCATTTGTTCCCATAACACTGAAACACGAGGTTCACTCAAAAGCACCACCAATAAGGCTTAAGTATACAACAGGGCGTCTGCGATATCTCAGCTTCGCCTTTATTCGCGTCTACACCTCGCTTGTGGTTATGCCATTGTGAGTTCCCTTTGAGTGAATGCAAATAAAAAATATTAGGGCCTCCTGTTATAGGTACATGTTACACAGTGTGAAATCATGCGGATCGCTGCCGTGAATGTCTCCTTGGGGGCTGCGTTAAGTGAGCCGAGAATACCGCCATCGTAGCATCTGATCATTCACAGACTCATATATTTCTCCTGAGCAACCATGACTGGCGAATTTCGTTTCCATTTCCTCTCAAACTCCCCGTGATCGAACATGCCGTCGACATGCTCTAATGGGATCCCCAACTTGAAAGCCACTAATCCAAGGTAGACATCCTCGTGTATGTAATTGTACCGCGTATAGGCCGTCGCAATCGCTAAATCATCGACGACGTCCGCTCCTATTATTTGGGCAAATCCACGCGGGTAAGCACACATTGTGTTCCAGGGTATCTCCTGAAATGAAAGGTAAAACTTTGACCTCGGCGATCGGTAGGCTCCATCGTATTTTGCCACTCGAGCAAAAATGGAACTCCTCAATTTGGAAGGAGGAGTTGAGGCAAGAAACTGCATCAACACCGAAATATTCACCCTGTGATCATCGTCGATGATCATGAAGGGTCTCCATGGAGTTTGTTGCAGAAGGCTGAAATCCAGCGCAAATTCGTGACTGTTTTCCACGTTAAGTGTAATAGGTGTCTTCATAGTTCGCCAGTATGATGTGTCGTATTTCTCTATTTCCTCGTTGATACTCGTCAAAACTTCGGTTCCCTTACCCGTGTATTTGTCCAACATGTCGCCAGCCGGACCCTCAGGACCATTCTATGACCCTGGCGATCAAATACGCGTCCACCTTGTTGCCTCGGCAATCCTACACTGAATACGACTCCAACGCTAAAACGTAGATTGAGGCTTTTCTCCCGCTGCATGTACGCACGGAAGAGTTCTCTTTTCTCCCAACCGAGAAACACCGCTCTTCACACCATGACCAAGTCGTGGCGGGTGCCGTCGGCACACACATTTTCACTGCTCCTCAAAATTTCAATAGGGAAATTGTAGTTGGCAGTCTAAAATGGACAATGTTTTTGCCACATTTTTTTCACATTCTCAAACTTCTAAACCATCAGGAGAGCGCAAATGACAGGACAATCTTTTTCTAATGAATCATGGGCCGCTAGTTAGAGCGAGCCAATTCGCTCATCCTCAGCTGTATATTGAATTAATGAAAGATGACAAGTTTCGGCATACGTGCAATTTCTCTGTGCGGTGGGACTTACGGCAGAACAGGGTGGCCCTTTTTGACCGCCTCGACAATATCCCTGATGGGAACATCCTGCGGGTAGTGTAAATAAACATTGGGATACTTGGCCAGCTTCCAAAGATGCCTGGAAATATGTCCAATCTCCTCGAAGGAAATGGTCTCGTTGTCTGCTCAACACGAAAGAGCGTGTGAAGGAGGTAGGTTTTCGGATGTGATGTTAACCGTCGCATTTGCGTCCGGAATGAGCAGAGTGTGATATTGAAGGTGGACTTTTGGGTGAGAATATGGTCCACACTCGTCGGTGGCCACTTGCAACTATTCACTTTGCGTATCCATAAAGGCTTTTTCTCGAAGTTCGGGAAGGCGCCGAAAAAAGGCCGTCACCAGCCGATTCCAGACAGACGAAGAGGATGCCTAACTGTTTTACGTGACGACGAGTAGCATCAGCGTCCCCCACAACCTCCTAATGCATTATGCGGTGAGCATGTGTCGCATTTTTATGCCCTCCTCATTCTGCCTCGCATTGGTCACTGCCGAGGTATTGTGCTCTTCATCCTTGAAACCGCAATTGGCGACAGGAGGTGAGCCGCGTCGTAAGCCGCAGTATCAGTGCGCAAACACACTCCGCCTCTTGAAGACGGCTCCAGTGGTGCTCTGTGAGGGCGAGTGTAGCTGCTCTGGCACTGAGGATTTCAGTAAAAAGTATTCTGTTTCACGCGCAGTTTCATTGCGCTTCACCTACAGTGGACGCAGGTTAAACTGGACTGCAAGCGTCCTCCTTCAGCCTTGCTGTGTCCTGCCTTGCGTGCCCTACAACCTCCTTTGATTTCGCTATGCGGCTGGGAGTATCACATCTTCTCCTTCGAGTGGTCGTGTCGATCATAAGTTACGACGGCCTTAATAAACGTGGGATTTGGAATTAACGGATGTATAAAATGGGTGTCTGACTTCAGCCACTACACAATAAATCAGGGGAAGAAGAGAAATGAAGCACCCTTTCTCGCGCTGTTAAACCAAAATTCTTTGTGGAATACCGACATTCATGCTAACGCATTACAACGGTCACTTGCATGAGATCAAATGACTGCGCTGCTCTAATTGCACCATGAGAGTTTAGTAGACGCGACCCCACAGGTTACTGGTGCTGCATATTCTGCGCTTTCAGTCCCGCAAATCTCAGAGTGGGGAGTCATAAAGGCGTGTTTTTGTGTAGTCTGTCATCTGGCGCCAATGACAGAGATACATTTTGACATACACGTGACATTTATATTACAAATCTTAAAGGTATGTTTTTACTCACTTTGTGACGCTTCTTTTTCACATTTTTTAATGCCAGATGGCGTGTGATTCTGTGCGGCAGCCGCGTTTTCATTAGCCTTAGTGCATGTGTGTGCTGACAGTGTTGCCGGCTGTTGTCGGTCTCTTCCTTTCTCCCTTTGTGTGGCGCTGTTGCTTAAGGTGTTTGCCGCGGTCCGGAGGAGGTGTCCCCCTCGACGTTGATCTGCGTCTCAGCACGGACGCGGCACGTGTCCGCCGCCACTTGTTGGGAGTGACGAGTCTTGGTCTCTCGGTAGACGACACAAAAGAGCACGGTGTGGAGGACTCCTCGCAATCAGGCATCCCCGAAGGCGGCTCGAAAGGGTGCCCCAGGCCACGGGCGTGTTGAGGAAGCCTCGTCCCTCCTCGAGATTCGTTGCCGCCATAGGAGCACTGAGCTGTTAATCCCGCAGGATTCCTCCCAGCGTCTAGTGTGCAAGATAGCCGATCGCTTCAAGACGCACCTGGGCTTTCAGGGCACCGCAGTGTCGGCCGTGCGGGAGGCTGGTGAGTCCACCTCGCCGGACGTGTTCGGAGACACCAACCTGTCCGCCATCCCCGCCCAACGTGTGACGATCATGCCGAAGGGCATTCAGCTTGCTCGGCGCATTACGACGAGAGACATTTGACCGTAGGCGTGCGAGTGGGCAATCGGGCTCGTAGCCTGTCTCCCATCTGTCGACTTACGTCCACTTCTCCTTTACGAAGTTCACATGGAAGCATAGCTGGCGAAACGCTCGTCAGGCCTTCGGAAATGGCGGCGCCCGTGTTGAAAACACAGACGAATGAGGGACGACTGTGGAATCCGATCAGAGCACAATTAATCGTGACACCTTTGGTCTAAACTAGCAATCTAGCCCCGCATCCGGCTGGGTTGAAACATCCAAGTACAATAAAGTAAGAAGAGCACAAATTGGCCTCCTGCGTGCCTGCCCTACGAACTGATGCACGTTCGGATGATCGTGCGACTTGCGTCGCTTTCACACAAATCATCACGTGTAGAAAAATTAATTTTGCTCGGTGAAACTAAAACGATCAAGCAGATGTGTGGGTGAAAGAACACGCTAGAATGTGCTATTGAGTCGAAATTTCACCAAAGCAGAACTATGATGCCATACGATGGAATCGCCGAGGTGTGATCGTCCACATTATTCTTTCTCCACCAAAACCAGACGAAAAGCAATTCAACGACAAAAACACAAACCAACATTGCTTATATGCCAAATAAAAGCTCACACTTCCTCTTTGACAAAGTAAATAACTCCTCAAGAGTATGCGATTTCGCCACGTTCCCACATTCACTCCGATATTTCCCCTCCCCCACCCCCCCCCCCAACAACCGCCTTTTTCTCATTTACGAGTTCTTTTTCAATGCAATAAACACAATAACCGATGCCCACGTTAAAACAGACCTTAAATACTTTATTAACTGCAAAAATAAGTGCGTATTTTTTGACGAGGTCATAGTAGACTTGTTCAGTCGTGTTGCATTGCTTCCATGCCAGTACACTACTCGGAATCGAGGCCAAACTATCTCACCTGGACCACGCATCTGCACCAACGTGCCTCCTGTGAGGCTCCGCGGTCCTCTGGGAAGCCGCTTTCCATTCAGCAGGTATCACATGAGCACACACGAAGCTCTCCCGTGATGTCAATTAATTTAGCGAGCAATGCATATGAATTTCGGAAGGGTCCGTAACTGCAAATAAAATCTCGGTAATACTCGTTGCTCCTCCTCAAGTTTTGCTGCCACCACATAGGGAATCAGATCAAACGTGACTTCGAGAAAATGGGAAAGTACGAAGCACCTCGAGTTCAGTAATCTGAGAAGAGCCGCAACTCTCCAGGGCATGGCCGGATTTGTCAAACGACAAGAAAATTTCTGAATGAGCAACAAAAAGAACCTCTTTTACGTTTCCAAAAGCCTTAACTTCTCTGTCTTGAGGGAGGAAGCTACGCATGATAGGAAGCATAAGGGGAGGACTGACTCACTCGAGATAATTGCCAGAACTTCTGTTTGCGTCTCCTGCCAAATTCTACCCTCGCCTAAATCGTTGACCTTCTTCCGCTTCGTTCATTCTCTTACCTGAAACCGAAGCTCTCGACTTCACTTTCTCCTCGTACAGCGAAATGGCTTCCTTATAATATCGCATAGACTCCGTGAGCGAAGTGTAATTTGACCGGCTTGTCGTGCTCTTGGCGGACATTGAAGAATCAGTGTCGAGTTAAGATGTAGGTTGCATGGTGCTAGACAGGGTGCTGTTTGCGCGTATTTGTCTTACATTTATCTTCTATAATATTTTCTTGCTTTAAGGGCGCCATATCACAGACACATAACTACTTCCCAAATGCCTCGCGGAAGTAACCGTAGATCTGCCACTTATTTCTTTAACGTTCAGATCTATGTTTTGTTTTTATTTCTGATCGGGCACAAGATACTGAGTTTCAGTTTTACGCTGTTAATAGCCCTCCGCGAGCAAGGAATCAGACGAGAACAGATGAAATTTATATCCAGCAATGCCGTGACAAACTGTTACGTCACTGGGTGACATTTTTCAGAACTGTTTTTTTTCATCGTCAACTTGTGGATTTAAGGATTTTAAGTTACCCTGGGTTTATCCACTGTTTGCATTTAATCACCCAAAACTCGCGTCGGCTTTAGCGCGAGATTGCCCTTCCTTCACCAAGCCGAACAGGCTAAGGCTCCTCCTTCACGTGTTTTGTGTCCACATCATGACAGTACGGTAATGTGAATGCCACACTTAGGCGTATCAAGGCCGACTACATCAACAACAAAAGTCCAAAACAGGCAGGCAGAGCGGACTATTATTAAGGCACATATTTGTTAGCTTTCGACATTCATCGTAGAGCATCGACTTGGAAATTTGCACAAACTTGCAGCTAACTTGCACTTTGCTAGAGATGGTCACGACGATGAATGCGCATTCGAAATATGCACTTCTAAATTAAGTCTTCACAACCTAACACACTATTCATTATGAAACGCCTTGCAAAGATATTAAATAGCACATCGTCGTCAATTCTCATCCACCCGTGATCCACCTCAAAACCACGAAACAGAGGTTTGTTGACATTGCAACCACTGCGCCTCGCACCTCGACGCGCGAGCCCATGTCCTCTCTCTCACTCTCTCTATCTATCTCGCCTT